>WYEA01023297.1:0-27157 GCA_033558465.1 Alcedo atthis
CTGCCAGGCTCTGGGACCCTCACTGGGAAGTTTCTCCTCATGCTGAGGTGGCACCTCCTGTGCTCCAGCTCCAGCCATTGCCCTTGTGCTGTCCCAGGGCACAGTGAGCAGAGGCTGCCCCTCCTCCTGCCACTCAGCTCTGGATCCCCATGGATCCCACCCCCTCTCAGCCTGCTCTGCTCCAGACTAAAAAGCCCCAGGGCTCTCAGCCTCTCCTCAGCAGAGCCCTGGTCCAGCCCCTCCAGCATCCTTGGACTCTCTCCTGAGTTTAGTCACATTTTCCTTCTCTTGGAGCTCTCCCTTGCTCCAGAGATGCCCAGCACCCCCAACCCTGGCTCTGAAACCCAGCTGGAGCCATCACACAAACTGGGCACCTCATCATTATTCACCACACGCCCCCCAGAGCCTTCTGTGTGTTCTGCATCATCTCTCCAGCCGTCAACAAAACGGGAGAGCGAGCAGCTAAAAGGCCAAATTAGCAAACCCAGGCAGGCACACAACTCCCACTGCTGCTGCCAGGGAGGAGAGAGCCAGCAGAGAGCAGCAGGGGCTGGGGGAGAGAGCACAGGCAGCGCCCTCCGAGAGCAGCTCTGGCCTCCAGCAACACTGCAGGGGAGGGTGAGGAGGACACCCCATCTTCCAGGGTGGAAGGACAGGCTGCCCAAGCAGCAGCAAGGCTGGGAACACCCTGCAGCCCTGAGCAGGCAGCAGTGTTGGAGCACTGAAGGGGCACCAACAGCTGGTAATGTTCAAATGCCCCAGGCTTCCCCGGGGATTTGCTCCAGGAGGGCACTGAAGGATGCCAAGCTTTCCTCTGGTGCAATAGTCAGGAGTTCTTCCAAAGGAAAACCACCTGCTCCCAGCACCCACACAGGAAAACCAGTGCAAAGCATCAAGCTGCCCAGTAAAGAACTTCAGCAGACAGCAAAGCCAGCTCTAGGCTCCTGGAGTCACTGCCTCACCCTCCATGAATGAGGAATCCAGGGCAGATTTTGACCAGTGAAGAGCCTGGAGCTGGAGCTTTTCTCTTTCAAAGCACTGGGAGCTCTGCTGTTCCACTCAATCCTCCCCTCTCACCCCTTGCAGCTGGCACAGGCCAGGAAGTGTCCTGCCAAACCAAACCATGGTCCTGCCACAAAGTCAAATTCTTCAGTCAAATTCTGACCCAACTATCCCAGCCCCTGCTCATTTTCTGCTGCTTCCTTGCAGCCCCTGCCCCACAAAGTGGGATCTGCTGAAGCTGGGCAGAAAGCTGCTGCAAGTACATCCTTGGCACAGTTGCCTTCACAGCTTTATTTTAAAGATCCCAAAATACTTTTAACCCTCCCCCTCCCACGCAGTGCTTCTAAGTTTACTTGGTGTTGTCCCCATTTCACAAAGGAGAAAGGGAACTTGCTGGGGTTAAGATCACACTGCAGCTTTTAGGGTGAAAAGCCAATGGTGAATAAAATTCAATATAAAATGCTGAGATAGACTGAGGAACATAAAAAGAAATGAGAGATGTGTGTTAATTCAACGAGGAGGAGTCAAAGCCTTTTGGAATCTGAGATATTCAGCTGAAGGTTTTAGATTCATAACAGTCCAGGTACCTCTTAGGGTCTCCAAACCCCTCAAGATCACACTTTGCTTATTGGGTGCAACCTGCTTTGCCAAATCCAAGTGATTTCTTGGTGAGATAAGTGCCCCAGATGCAGGGAAATCCATGCAGTCAGCACAAGTGCTGCTGATTTGGGATAAAGGATCAGGGGACCTCCTTGCTGCTGCTCTCAAAGTTTCCTCCCCCTGACAACTTCTGAGCTCAGTGGAGATTTCTTTCCTTTTTAAACGTGCCTCACTGAAGTGATGACAAAGCCACGGAGTGAGAAAACAAAGCAACACCAACCATTTGGACTAATGCTGCTCCAGGAATCAATAGCAGCATTTTTAACTGCTTCCCAGCAATTTCTTCCCTGCTTCTGCTGCTGGAAGTCCCAGGATGGATGGATGGAGCCTCTCTGGCATCAGCAGAGTCTAATTTGTGGTGGTTTAATCTGTACTCACAGCAGCTTGAGAGAGAGAGGGGGTGCCAGGGCTGGGGGCACAGCTCACAGCCTTCAAACATCCATCTTTTTGCTCCTCACCTTAACACAAACCCCAAAGCAGCAAGAGATGGCAGAAGCTCCTTTCTGTGCATCTCCCTCCCCTGCAGCTGCACCAAAAAGATGCTGCAGGAGTCCCAGCTAAGGAGAAGGGGTTTCTTCACACCATTAAAAAAAAAAAATCCTTATTTTTTACAGGCAAATAATGCCACAAGTAACTGTGGGGCTGCCTCAGAGGCTCCCATCTTTCCTGCAGACTAAGTGACCCCAGTTAAAAGATAAATACTAACTGCTACCCTCTGCTTTTGAAGGATCTTCTGCTATTTCTTTGCCTTTTTTTTTCCTTGCTATATGCATTTTTTTTTTAATTATTTGGAGCTCAGAGCCCACTGGGTTGGATCAGCAACAAGCTAAAGCCTGAGACCCAAAGGATTCCCCAGCATTGTGCAAGGAAAAGGCACAAGGGGAATATTGGATTACTTGAGACTGACATTTGTGATTGTTAAATATGATAATGATTCCAGTTGATTTTCTCTCAGCAATTGTATCAGCTTTGGTGATGGCTGCACTCCACTGAACCATCTTTTCATGTATTTGGGTTTTTTTCCTATCAGAGGATGGAGATGAAAATCTTTAGGGGGGGAAAAAAAACCCACCCAGGAGCACTGACTGAAGAAATGATTGTTCTTTTTTCACATCTTCCATCTAAATTAATTCCCTTTCAATCCTGAGTGAGGTCTTGGGACAAGAAGCAAAGAATCCCCTTGGAGCTCAGCACTGGCTGTGTGGAGAGCTGGGAGCTGCCAGTGCAGCAGCAGCCCTGACCAACAGCTGGAACATCTGCACCAGGAGCTGACATTTCTATCAGCCCAGCTCTCTGAGCACATTTAACTGTGGGTGGGACAGGGTTTAGGGTGAGGGCAGCCCCTTAGACCTCCAGCAGATGCTCTGTTAACCCCCCCCTGCATCCCTAGGAGAACACGCAGCTGTAAAAATGGGATTTTTTTTTCCCCACAGATACCACCTAATCCATGAATTATTTTCAATTACTCCAAAGGGTGATGCTGCCACCACCCCCTTTTCCCTTCAGGCCCTGCCATATGGCCAAAAACATCCAAGTTTTCCATGGGAAAGTTCCCTGAAGCCAAAAAGTTGGGTTTCCTTTGACAGGATTCAGTCACTCCTTGGAGAGAGCACACAAAGTTAGTTGGTTTGGGTTTTTTAATTCAGATAAAACTGTTTTCAGGATCAGTTCCTTATCAGACACTAGAATATATGAAAAGCAAGGTTTGGAGGGAGAAGGGGTGGCTTGTGTCAGGCCAGCTGAGCTGGAAGGACAACAGAATGGAGTGATGATGTTCAAGCTCCTGTAAACACCTTGTCTCCCTTGCTATCAAGATCTAATTATGTGTGTTTGCCAGCTATTATGATAAAAATGGCTTTCAGGTCTCCTGTCCTTATCTCCCCTGTCTGTGTTTTCATTTTAATCCTTTCTTCTGGATGAAAAAAAAAAAAAATCAAGATAACTTCAGTGGAGAGTGTTTAATATGATGCTGCCTGACTGGAGGATTTCAGATAAGGCTGAGCTGACAGCAGCAGCTTTGGGGGGTGACCAGAATGGGGGGATCATCAGGCTCTGAGACTGGAATAAGCAGCAAATAAAGGAGAATTTCAACTTGGAATTTCAGAATTTGCTTCTTGGGGGTGGCATGGAGCCTGCTGTGGGTGTCCTCTAGGGTCAAGTGATGAACCCTGGCCTCGTGCTCCAAGATTTATGTGCAGCAGTTCATTTTCACAGCTGCATGTGTAGCATTAAACAGGGAGCAGTTTGATTCACTGGATCTAGGCAGTGCTCACCTTCAGAAATTCAACTCCTTGGCTGGATTGAAGTCAGCACAAGTCCTGGTTTCAAGAACTACCAGCTCTATTAGCTCATCTCAGTCCTACTTAGCCTTCAGCTGGAAGTAAAACTACAGGGGCCCTCTTTGCACCCTGCCAAGGGGATTTTAAGCTAAAAACATCTTAGTTTGGGGTTGGTTTAGTGCTCATTTACTCAGAGCAGATCTCACCAGCCACCTTTAGTGGCATGGAGCCCTTGGAGCCACCAAGACCCTTCTGCCCTTGCCCTCATCCCCAGCAGTGACTGGATAGCCCAGGTCAGCAGCAGAGGTCTCAGGGACCCCTCACCAGCTCCTCAGAGCCCTTCCCAAAAAAAAGCAGCTTTGCAGCCAAAAGCTTCCTCTCCAAAACCCCCGAGGAGAAATTTTAAGCTAGCCAAGGAGTGTTTGTGCCAAGAGAAAAAAAGATTTCATGGCTAAATAAGTGCCCAGTGACAGAGTGGCTGGCTATGAATGGCTCTCCCACTGGAGCTGCTGTAATTATTAGTTCTGGTTTAGAATACTAGAGGGTGCTCAGTTGAAAAAGCCTGAAAGATGGTGGGGTCATCAATCAGCTCAGTGATAATAAACAAGCCCTGATGAGCAGGGTCCCTTTGTGGGACAGCAAGAGTTAAAACCTAAAAATGATTATAATGGAGAGGAAAGAATTTTTGAACACCACATGTGGGTAAAGAAAATAAAAGAAAACAATTCAGGAAGCTTAGAAAAAGATCATTTAAAAACTAACTTCAGTAACTGCAAAAGTGCTGATTGAAAAAATTAAAATATGGGGGGGGGGGGGAAAAATGACATTGTAGTCACCTCACATCATCACATTTCCAGGAGAGAAGCAAGCCAAGCAGAAGGGGCTCTGCAAGCCACTGTCACCTGCTTGGCACTGGCAACGAGAAACTAAATTGAAATCTTGTGAGGAGTGACATTTGGAGAAACTTCCAGCTCTGCAGATGAAAAACAAGGCTCTCAGTTCCCCCCCCCCCTTGTACTTTGTTTGCAAGCAAGAACATCATTTTATGCAATTTTCTGCTGGCTACACGAGGTGGATCTCAGCACCTTCCCACCAACTGCTGCACACAGCAAACAGCTGATGGCACTGGAAGGCATTTAAAAGCCAGAATGCAACCCATGCCTTTGGAAGGAACAGGTTTTGAAGCCTGTAGGTCCAGAATCACTTTCCCCACCTCTTAATTCCATCCTGCTAAAGCACTATGAAATGAGTTTGCTAACGTGTCCAAAAGTTTTCTATGCCGTGAGGTAAAGCATCCAGGCTGAGATTCAGCCCTGCTGATGTTCTCACATCTTTGTGGCCACTTCAGCAGAGAGAAGTGAGAAGTCCAGCAACAAGAAGTCACATTTGAAACTCCAACCAACCAGGAAAGGGGTGAGAAAATGAGGAGAGAAAAGAATTCAGTGGGAGAGGCAAGGGTAGAAAGGAGGGGACAGGGGCAAGATGAGAGGAGCACTCTCCTGCTGCTTCACAAGCACACAATGCCCATGTTTCTTTTATGGGCAAAAAAACAAACTAATATTCTTCAAAAGATCTCATCAACCAAGCAGCCTGGTGTGGATAAATAACTCCTGACAAACAAAGAAGTCTTGCTGGAAGGCTATTAAAGGTGGATTATGGATCTGAGTTGCAGAGTCACCAGTCAGAGCTGACTAAATACATATTTATAAGCACTTGAGCTGCTTTATTTACCCACTGGGCCAAAGTGGCTTATTCATTCTGGGCTGGTTTTATTTTGCCCTATCAAGTCTAGTAAATATGCATAATAAAAACTCCTTTAGAGCAGTAATTACATTACCTTCCACACAGTAGATTTTTCTTTCCCAACCAACGACTGGACCATTTCACAGGCTCCTAAATTCTTCTTCTAAAACAAAATTCCTGACACAAGCTAATTGCTGAGCTGAAATCTTGCTTGGAAAATCCAAAGGCAGCATTTAGAAACAAAGCCAAGCCCTTTGGAAAACCACTCCAGAGCTCCAGACTCCCACCAATGCAATTCCAACACCTATAGTAACTTTCCAGGAGCATCCCTATTGCTGTTTCATTTACTACTGTGCCCAAGCCTGGCTAATGAGCTGATATTTGGAGTTCTCCCCCCTCCACGTGGTTTTACTCTTAGCTCTTGTCACACTGAAGCAAAAAATACCTTTATAATTAACCACCTCTGCTGATGGGTATGTGGGAGTGAACAGTTTTGCCCCCTCCTCCCTCCCTCCCCCTGACTCTAAAATAACATCCAAGCTAAGAAATGCCTTAGGCAGCTGCTTGGAAATATTTTTCCCTTGGTGATTTGTACCTAATTCCCTGCCAAAACAAGGTGCCCCCAGTGCATCGTGTTTTGAAGAATAACCTTCATGTGGGATGAGGTACAGGAAAAAAAAAAATCATGCTGAGGAGCTGCAGTTTTTGTCTCAAACTTAGAAAAACAGGAGCTGAACACGAGGTGAATATTCTGAGCCAGGCAAGCATCCTTCCCCAGGTAACACTGCCATTTGCTGACAGCACGTGCCCTGAAAAATCAGAATAAAAACTGCCCTGAAAACAAAGCAGCTGAGAGGGACAGAGACACCAACCTTTGTGTGAAGGAATGAGCAGCTCAGATCAGTATAAACATGGCAAATATTCCTACTTGTGACTGCACAAAACAGGTATTTTCATGTCACACTTGGCCTTGGAAATTCTGGGGCACGTCCTGAAGATCCTGCCAAGTGTTTCTGAACATCCAACATCCATCACATTGCAGATCTATATTTATCATAGAAATATCTATATTATTTATTCATTCTGGATGTCACTGGGATAGTCAGATAAGGATCCTGAGGGTACAGCTGCTCCTAAAGAGCAACAGACACAGCTACTCCTATTTTTTGGTGCCTTTTGACAAGGCCATGAGGAATAAAACCAAATTTTCTTGTACTCCAGTAATAGGAAAAGAACATCAGGATGGGAAATTAATAAGTGATGTAGTACAAAATTAATTACAGCTGATCACTTCATTGTGCTCATGAAGGGTTTGGGGAACCTTGCCATTCATTCCTGCCAAGTTTTGAGAGCTTTTCATCTTCCACGGGTAGGTGAAAATGTGAAACAGGAGGAGAAAAAAAAAGGACAAAGTGAATAGAATTTCTAAAGGGCATTACTGTTTTATAACCATGAGTCAGTTTTTGCATCTAGGACAGAAGAATTGATGTCAAGTGGCAAGTGATATTTCTTCAGCTCGTTCTTCACCCTCCACCACTGTTAACTGATGCAGCCCCAGAGCTTTCTCAGTCAAGCCATGGCAATGGGGGAAAGCTGAAGGTGAGCTACATTCCCCTGCTCCTCACCAGCCAGGAAACACCCTGGAACCACCAGGACTGCTTATAAATACATATAAAATAATAATTATATCATAAATACACATAACACTTAATAAATACATCTCAAACTACCACAGAACACCCACAGGAGAGAGCTTGGGAAGGCTTCAGAGTGTTTTCAGCCTCTGAATTCCAACCAGGCAGAGAAAGGTTGGTATTTTTATGGTGGCATGATGTCATCTGTCTGAATAAATCTGGAGATGCATCTCATTTGCAAAGATAATATGGTCAGAGTGGAAGCAATCTGGCTGAACATTTCTTGGCTGAATGCTTCCCAAAGCATCTTTTGACACTAATTTGTCGACTGGCTAATTGCAAGCAACACAAAAACAAATTAAAAGTTTTAAGTGCTTGGGCTAGATCCTCGTGTTAGGAAAAAGCAAAGGTGGGCCACTCAATTCAGCCTGGCTGAATGAAATATCACACACAACTACACTCCCTACACAGTCAAAACTCATTAAAATTAAACCCTCTGCCACAGGCAAACCAAATACTGGTGTTCCCTGCAGAGCTTGGCCCAGTGCTGCTTCCAGTTTGCCCATAAACCCTTTACTCCTCCAATTTTCATACAATTGTTTGGGTTGGAAAAGACCTTTCAGAGGTCAGTGATATATATGATTTGAGGTGTTGGCCTCAAATCTTATATGTCATCATATGGAATGGAGAAGTATTTAGATAGAAACAGGAGCAGAGAGGAGAGTGAAAAATTACAACTGAACAACATTCTGCCTGCCTCTAATTTGCCCCCCAGGTTTAGCTTGAAAGAGTAACAAAGATTGTATTCCTAATCCTGTGATTCTTTACCACTGAGTTTTCTTGAGTTTCTGGTTTTGTTTTTAAACCTACTAAAAAAACCTGGCACCTCACACCACATAAGAATAACGTGGATGGAAAAATTGACACAACCCACTGAGCAAAAATTCTTCTTAACAGGTTCAAACCGAACATAGGAAAATAGTCTTGTAGCTTCTAATCAAATACCACAATAGAGGGGTTTTTAGGGGGGTTAAAAGGTGATTTTTAGTCAAAAGGGGGCTATTTGAGCACCAGCGAGGCATCAAAGGGATCTGCAGCCACTTCCATTTCAATTCAGAAGGCAATCAGTCCTCACACATCATGGCAGAAGATGACTGCCAACTGTAGGCAGGGAAGTATCCCCCCCTCTGGACCACAGCAATTAAAAGATCAGGTAATTAGGGTTGATGAGGAGCCCACAGAAGTCCAGGGAAAGCCATCCATCCACTGTAATGGGCTTTGGAGCAGCTTCAGCAGTCCTTCAGCATACGTAGGCCTGCCACTTAGGAAACCAAAATCCTCCCAGTTTATCAGCCTCAGCTAAAAAAAGAATGAAGTGTTTTGACATCTCTCATCTACCATGAGCACAGCCCAGCACAACTGACCATCAGCTGTCTGCTAAATGGGCTGTTTGAAGGAAATAAGTGGGAAGAGTCAGAATTTGCCCACAGACCATCTGACAACCACCAGGGTTTGATTCCCTTGACAAGTGCCTGCCTTCAATCTGAAGGGCTTAGGCCTTTTGTCCAAAAAACTGAAAATTCTGAAAACTGTGAAGCCAGAATTACCCCTCCTTAAGCCAAAAACTCATTTTTAATTCTCCTGGTTCATCCATGAGTGTGGGATAATAAAAGCAGGAAAATCAGGCCCAGCATAAAGCTGCTGCAGCTCTCACCTTTGTGGTGGTTTCTCTTCTGTGTTTAAGTTTTTCAGCTTTTCAAATCTTCCACCAATGGAAGAGAACAAACAGAACCCCCCCCAACCCCTCAAACATTTTCCAGTCACCCAAATTCCTCAGGTAAAAACCACTAATATTTCCATTTTCAGAAAAAAAAAAATAGCCCAAATCTTAAAATCAGACCATAAAATCACCAAAATTTACAACAAATCCTTTCACGTGCATGACAAACATTCCCATCCTCCTGCTAGTTTATTTTCCTAGCCCTGAGTGGTATCTGCTCTGCAGACACTAACACTGAAGTGGTTTCTGAAGGAGGTTTTTGCTGAATTATTTTATAGGTGCTATTAAGGACTAACTCCAGAGAGGGAGATACTTAATCATTGCTGAAAATCCCCAGGTAGCTCAGCAAATCCACAGGCTTTTGTGACCAAGATGTATTTCCCACAGTTGTTGGCATTTCCCTGCCTTCTGAGGAGTCTGCAGCTCCTCAGATATATTTGATTATTCACAGATTGCATTGCTGGGCAGAAGCCAAATTTATCTGTAGACAAATCCCCAACGACCATCCCCTTCTCTCCATTCCACCCGTGATATTTGAATCAGGACCAGAGGAAATTCCACCATTCTATCCATGGAGCCCATTTTTACCAAGCTGGATTCATGTATTTAATTAATTGCACCAATTCTACAGCTAGAGCATGACTGAAATGCCTCCACAGCCAAGATGCTCTTCTGCATCTCAAAGCAGCCTTCAACTCCAAGAGTCCTCCTCAGTTTGAGATCAATGCAAGTCAAATAAAACTGGATTTCTTCATAAAGAAGGGCAAAGTTTGACCAAACAGAGATGTACAAGTGGAAACCTGAGCTAAACAGATTTCACCTTTAGCAACAGCCACATAATTAATTTATTCAAGCCTTTGTGCTGCCTCCCAGCAAAAACAAAACCCAACGACAACAGCAAAAAAGACCAAAAAAACCACCACACACATACACAAAAGGTCATCATTTGCCCAGATGACAAGCTACCCTAGGACCTGACCTTTTTAATTTATGCAGTAAACCAGTGGTAGCTACAACCTCTTCCCAATATAGAGGATGCCTGAAGCAATTAAAGAAGCTGCTGGAACAGAACAAGGGAATGCATTAATCTGTTGAACAGCAGAAGCCACTCACTCCCCATTCTACTGAGACAGATGAGGCAAGCAACTGCCTGATCCAGAAAACATCTGCTAAACAAAATCAGAATTAATGATAAGCAGAATGAGCTCTTTGATGGCTGATTCTCACCCAGCTGCTGGGAACCATCAAAGAGCCACTCAGGCAGCAGCCAATTAGTTACTAATGCAGGAGAGTTTACAAGAGCAGGAGCTGAGCTCAGGGCAGTGGATCTGCAGTGTGGTGATGCAGAGGAAAGCTCTGCCTCCACCTTTTCCCTCCCTGAGATGCTCTAAGGTCAGAGTTTAGCTCCTCTGCCAGCACCCAACAAAGCTTGACTCTCATTCCCAACATCATCCTGTGGTTCCGAGATGGAGAAGCAACTTCTCATTGGAAAAAAAAAACCACAACCACAAAAACATCCACAACTGGAGACACTGAACTGCCAAGCAAGCATTAGGAGGCAGCTCTTTGAAATCTCCCAGCACTACACTCTTCCAAGGGTGTAAACTCATGCTCTTAAAATTTACTCCAAGAACACTCAACACCAGCACACTGAAAGCAAAGAGTAATTCTCCCTACCTTTTCTTCTTGTAACTTCAAAACTTCTGGAGTCCTATAAGGAAAAAGAGAATTTTGGGTTTTAAAATACAATTCTTCAAAGGTAGAATGAATAGAACCCCCTAAAAACATTAGTCATTGTCCCAGAGAACCATCTGTGAAGTAACTAATGCCAAGCATACATTTCAATCTGCCTACATATATTTAATAATCACTCTATCACCTACAATGATTCATCACTCCCTGAGAAGTTACATGAATCTTCAAAAAGATTTGGGTTTCTTCCCCCTCTATTCATGTTAAAAAGTAGCAACTAGGAGTTATTTTAGTATACCAAGGATTAGGGCTGGAGGGAGGAGTCATTATGGGTATTTTTAGTACATGATACTTCAAATATCTCATTTCCAAGCAGCCAGACTACTCATGCTTAGAGCCCAGGGCTGGTTTCAACCCTTTCCCACCTACATCATTTGCCCTGGTTCTTGCAAAGCATCACGACCATCCCTAATAAACTTCTTTTTCTGCACTCCCAGACACCACTGTCTACTTAACACTACTGGTGAGACTCTAGAGGAATAAATATTTAATTCCAAGCAGTAATGTTATTGATGGGTTAATTACAAATACTCCCAGTCTCCATCTTTCAAGTTACTTGCATCCAGGATTAAAAAGTGGGATCACAGCCAACTCTAAAAGCCCCTCTTGCCTGAAGTCACATTGACCTGGACAGTGCCCACTGATGGGTGACAGGATTAACCCCCCTGGGTGCAAACCAACCTACAAGACCCCAAAGAGCCACCAGGTCCCAGCACCAGCTCCACCATGGTCCCCCCATAGCACAGACACAGGGAAGAGGGGCCAAGCTCTCCAGTCCCACTACCAAAAACTCCTCAAGCAGCACTGTGGGTGCATCTTGCACCTTATTTCATTCCCTTAGTGCTCACTGCTCTCAGATGTTTATCAAAGAACAGAACAAAAAAATGTTTCTCTCCTCCTTTTCATAGGAAAATAACAAAAAGCCTCCCAAAACATCTGAGCTTTCCAGCCCACCTGATGCTTACTACAGTTTTATTTGTATTTTCTCCCTTTTGAATAAATAAAATCAAGTGCCACCCTGCAGACCTTGCGTAGGCAACACACAGTGCTAGACATCTAATGAAATATCTCCACAGTCCCCTCCTGCCACAGGTCACTGAAAACACCCAAAGCCACCACAAGAACACAGGGAGAAATACAGAGCTTTTTTAAAGTGAAAGATGATAAATAAACTAAAAAAAAAAGTAATAAAAAATTAGTTTCTGGAAGAAACAAGAGTAGCTACTCAGTCACCTCATGGAAGTCTTGCCTCCCTCAGCCAAAAACACACAACAGCATCAAGGAATTCAGAGTGAGGTGGTGCATCCCAGGAGTTCTGCATGTAAAATACACTATGGTGATGTAGCTCTACATTTACTACCCACAGAAATTCTCCTCTCTGCCTCCTGTTCCTCTCCCAAGGCATCCAGGAGGTCTCAACATGGGCCACCCTGAGCGAGGTCTTCGTCCAGCCCAGGGGCCACAACGTGTCACCTCTCAGTTCCCAGCCCAGCTCCACTCAAACATGGCCCTTGTCCATTGGCACCAGATGTTGCTTCCTAGGGACTGGAACAGCTCTTGATGAGGAAAGGCTGAGAGCCCTGGAGGTTTAGCAGCCTGAGAAGGGAGCTGAGCAATGCTGAGCAAGAGATAAAAGGCCCCAGCGGCAAGAGGATGGGGCCAGACTCTGGGCAGGAGTGACCAGTGACAGGACAAGGGGCACCAACTGGAGCCCAGGAGGTTCCACATAACAGGAGGAGAAAATTCTTTGGTGTGAGGGTGTCAGAGGCTGTCCCAGGCTGCCCAGAGAGGTTGTGGAGTCTCCTTCTCTGGAGAGATTCCAACCCCCCCAGATGCTGCTCTGCTGGGCCCTGCTCTGGGTGCCCCTGCTGGATGGAGCAGGGGGACTGGACAAGACATCACCAGACATCCCTTCCAACCCCTAACACTGTGATCCTCTTTCCTAGGAGTGACCAGCAATAAGACTTTCCCAAAACCAAAGCTTTCACCAAAGCCAAGGAGGATCAGAGCAGCACAAGGTCTCCTTGGCACCCTCCAAGCCAGCCGAGGTGGATAAACAAAATTATGGCTATTTGCTTATCAAAACACAAAGTCAATACTCCCCACAGGACACTACCTGAGCTATCTTGAGAAACATGTAAAACCAGCATTCAGGATTAGTAGAGACTTCAAAGCATTTATCCTTTTAGCAGCAAAGCTCCAAGCTGTGTAGACAGTTAATACTCCAGGGACCTCTCAGAGCTTTTCAAAATATTAGTTTGAGAGGTGGGGCACAGGATAAAAACCTCCAGCTCCAGCCTGCTATCATTAAGCCCGTGTACATCTAATATATGCAAAAGGGAAGAGTGCTTTTAAAGGTCCCCTGGAGTCCCTCACTTTAACAAGCTGTTTGAATTCTCTGCAGTTCAAAAGCTTCGAAACACTAAAACTAATTACAACTATTATATTGATCAAAAGGAAAAAAAAAAAAAAAGGACAATCACACTAGAATAAAAAAATATTCAAGTGTCAGCTCACTTGTATTAAATAACCTTTTGGTATTTCCATGAAAGGGACTGCATAGACACCATGAAAAACAAAAGGATGGTCTTCAAAGTTTCCCTTCTTTTTTCACTGTTCCCCTTATGATTATAAGCTTTAATGAATGTAAGCTACCACAAAAAACAACAGCTGCAGGACTGAGAGGAAAAGCTTGTTAGAAATGCAGGGGGAGAAGGGAGGTCAGGCTGCAAATCATTACTTCTCATTACCTGGGAGAATATCAGCACTTGGTACATCCCCAAAACAGCTCCTTTCCACAGAGAGAGTGCCAATGGCATCGAGAACACCCCACATTTCAGGAGAGCAGACAGAAAAATGGGAAATGGAAAAAAAAAATCACTTTGCAGCCACACAGGTAGACATAACTGTGGGTTTCATCCCTCTAGTCAAATGAAACTACAGCAAGGGCTCGTTTTTCTTAGCTTGCCTCAGCCAAAACATCTCTCTTCTGTAGCAGAGAAGAAGAAATGATGTTAATTTTTCTCCTTGAAGCCACGTTGAACAGAAGACCTTTCTATTAGTGATCTAATGCAGCACTAAGAGCCATTAGCAGCCAGTCTGGCCACAGGCACAGCACCATGCTGCACTCTCTGACTTGGACCATCTCTTCACTGGAAGGAGTCACCCTGCTTTTGAAGTAGAAGATCCTGCTCTCAAATCCAAGAAAAAAAACCAAGTGCCACGTGGAGGTTTTAATAGCATTACTAGGAGAGAACCAAACTGTTTGGATAAAAATGACACTCAAGTTCTCAGATGCATTGCCTGAGGAACACTGTTCTGCAGCAGCCATAAAGCAGATGGTTATAAATGAGACTTATTTCACGGGCACCATTTAATGACTGCAAATTCCTTTAACTAAAAATCTAATTTTATCAGCCTGTAGATCATCTGCTTTGAAGGGAAAGATTTGTTTCAGATTTGTCTCATTCCTTTTATAAAGCTTCTCCCAGAGTAGCAATTTCAACAGCATCAGAGCCAGAGTTCTTCTTGTCAAGGTTCACTCTTTGTGCCCAGTTTTCCTCCTTTCTAATGTGAATTTAATGCAGAACAAAAGGTGCTTTGTTCTGTACCTGAAGTGCCTAATCACTGGTAGGTGGAAATCAGCCCTGTTTGCTTCAGTATTGGATTTCACCACAGGTACCTCCTGAGCAACTCCAAAAGACCAACCAACCCAGCACCAGCTCGTGGCAGGGGATGGCACCAAGTACAATTGCTAATCCTACCTGGATTAGGATGGGTAAAAAGAAATATTTAAATCAGAAACACTCTTCACTACCTGCTGTCTCACAGCTGCCACACGTGGCACATCCAACACCCACGTGAACCTCGTGCAACTGCACAACTGCTTTGCAAAAAGCCCTTTCCTGCTCGCAGGGGATGGGTGTCTTTCAGAAGATGGCACCTAGATGCCCTGCCAAGCCATAATAGCTTCGTGGCACAGACTCCTGATTAATCCTGAGCTGAGGGCCTTTGGATGAGCAGAGCACTTCTGGAATGAAGCAGCAGATTTCATTTGGAACAAACCAACACCCTTTCTGAGGCCGAGGGCTCCAAGCAGCCCACAGCTTGGCAACAGTCACAGCCCATTTGTCACACACAGTTCCCCAGCTCAAGGCTGGATGACCTCTTGCCACACACCCCTGGCCACAAGGCACTTGCAGGACAGCTGGCCAGGCACAAGAGCTAGCACATGGGACAAGGCTCCCTGCCCTCCAACCCTGCTCTGAAGCACATGCAGTCCTGCTACTAACCACAGCAGCTGCCTGCTGCATTATACTGGGGTTTAAGTGACATGCAATGCAAAGGGAGTCTCCCAAAAAAAAGATATTTTCCTCTAAGTTGCTCTTCCTTTTATCCCTGCACACCCAACACGTGCATTTCCCTGCATTCCAATTTAAGCACAAAGTGAGCATGCTTTGCAAGGTTAGTAATTAAACAGTCACAATTAGGCTTGAAATCAGGCAAAGATGAGTTGCTGGCTGCTATTTCTTCCTAGTTGGATTAAAAGCAGAGGATGAGTGTTTATAAACCAGACACAGAGGCACATCACAAGCAGGAATCACTGAGCAATCATTCAGTGTAGGATTTTAAGGTGCTCATCTCCACCATACAATGTCTCTCTGTAGTTTTTTTTTCCCAACTTGCTCCCTGTACAGACCAGTATTCAGATTTACATATGGCTGTGCATGTGCCATCCTCTCTGCCAGCAGCCTCTGAGGGCACAGGCAGGATGCTCAGCACAGACCAGGTTTGGTACTGAACAGATACCAACTGTTAGCAATCCACAGGACAACCTGCCAGCATTTTCTGTCTCCTGCCCTCTCAAACTGATATAGATTTAGACAAAAGGAGTTGGGTTTTTTGACCTTAAGCAAAAGTTAACCCAGGGGACTGTGCCAAAGGAAAAAAAAACAAACATAAATTCATGCAGCAGCTGGAAATGCTGCAGAAGAGGGAGCACATTCCAGATCCCTGCATCTCTGGACTGGAGCAACCCTCTTTCCAGGCACTGTGGGAAGGGACTGCAGTGCAAGGGGATAAATCCAATTCAGCACAAGCAGCCGAGCTCACACCAGGTCTACCAGTAAATTAGATGTTACCACTGCACACACCAAGTCTCCAGGGCCCTGCTCTAAGGATCAGCCTAACTGCTGGACAATTGCTAAATGCACAGCCCTGACTCATTTGGCAAATTAAAGTGGCTGTTGCCATTAATAGATTATCACAGCAGTGATTTCCCCTCCCCACCTTCAGAGCCTGAGGGTTCCAACCAACCCACAGAGCCTGTTTCCTACTCAGGTGAGGGGTTAATAAAGATGACACTGACATCCAGTGCAGGGCTAGGTGAGAAACTCCCCAGGCTGTTGCATTTGCAGTGGTTGCAACTAATATGCAGCTTAGTTTGACAATCTGCTTATGATTGTAAACAGAAAATACTGAGAATTTTTTTTTAAAGACACTACTAATGAGGCAGAGAACATCCACTTTTTTTTTTTTGGAGCAGCCATGAGGAAAAAAAAAATAAGAATTAAATCACACTACTGTTTAGAGAGCATCCCATCAGTACAGATGCTGGCAATTCAGATCTGTCCCCTCTGCTATAAACACAGAGCAGCTTTGATGTCTCACGTCACACGGTGTCATCTGCTCGCCCATAAGGCAGCTAATTGAGGTAATTGCTGCAGCTCTGATTTCACTCCCTACTATTTTTGGACTTCAGATGAGAAATCCAGGTAGCGCTCCATAAATTTCCACGTTGGCACAAAAGGAGCTCGTGGGCTGCCTGGTTTAGAAAGCCCAGATTGGCAGATGCACCTCATCTCAGAAACTGAGAATTCTCCTGCTTAATGCTAGAAAATGCTTTAAGTAGAACTGTCTTCCTTCAAAAACTACTGCTACAGCCTTTTCATTTTCTTCCAGGGAGAATATGCTACATTTAGGGAAAAAAAATAGTCAATATTTAGTCTTTTAAGGTGAAGTAGCATCTAAACAGAATATTGAAGACAAACCCTCTGCCACATCATGTTAAACTTGCCTTAGATTTTTTTATTTGCAAGATGTTTTACTCTGATCTTACTCTCTGCCTCAAGAATATCACTTCCCCACCTAGGTATGATTTTTCACAGTGGCTCAACAGTGACATGAGAAAAACCCACTCAACTTTGCATCTGGGTGTCAGTTTGTGCCACCCAGCTGAGCACCCCAAGCTTCACTCCCCAGGGGCCACCATCCAAGCACTGCCTCCCTCCAGCTACAGCATCAAACCTGAGCATCACTGCAGGGCAGCAGCTGGTGGTCCTGGTGGCTGAGCTGAAGGTGACAGCTCCCAGCAGGCTGGGCAATGCAGGACCACTGAGACATCACACACTGCATCTTAACACAAGCTTTAAAATAAAAATACAACCTAAAGCAACATTTTGGTTCTCTAAGGAACTGCATATAAGAGGGTTTCATCTTGAAGTTGTGCTACAGATGCATCCTGACAATCCCTGACGCTCATTATTAGGCCACAGCCATGTAATATCAACTAAAATTCTTCTAATGTGATGCTGTTATTCAGTGTCTAGTACCTGCCTTGCTCCAAGTGACCCAACATTCCCATTTAGCAGGGCCTACCAACAGCAATTACAGCTTGTTACAGAAACCCCCTCAATGCAGGTAACAAGGAGGGAATTAGCAGTAGGTAGCAAAGAGGTACAAAAATAAATGTTAAGTCTTGTCTCCCTTTACCTCAGTAAAACCAAGAGCCTGCTGCAGCCCAGTCTAGTTCCAAACTGATTTTCCTTCCCTTCTCCAAAGCAGCAGGAAGAACACACAGCAGAGGGTACATGACTAATAATAATTCTTAAAATAAATTCCAGGATATTAGATCTTCAGCCACGTACCAAACTGATAGACTGTGCCTGTCTTATTCCCAGCTTATGCTCCAAAATGATGCCTCTACTTGAATTATTAGCAAAACCTTTTCCTCCAAAGCCCTTGCAATTTTGTGCCTTCCTTCCCCCAAGCACTCCTTGCATTGTCTGTCAGATCAGGATCTACAACTTTGCAGAGGGAAAGGAGCACAAAATCATCCCCCCTGACTCTCCTGCTGCTTGGAATAATCAACTGTGCTCTCCAGCTGCAGCACTCAGTGAAACATTGCAGGATCTGAAGAGCATGAGGAGTCTCAGCAAGAACTGATGCTCCTGCAAGGAGCAGGGTTGAGGCTGGGAGTGGGCTCCAGAAGGAGCTTCATCCTGGGCAGGATGGCACCAAAAGGGCTGGTCTCACCCAGCTGTCTGCAGTGCCCAGGAAGTTTAAGGAGATATTTATTACATTATTTTGAAGAAATGAGCGTGTTTGCCACATTCATTAGTATAAAAAGAAGTGCTGGTGTAGCCCCACATGACACCTTGAGGTGGGTGAGATAATTGAATGTGTACCCAGAGAAAGTAACAAGCTTAACAAGTAAAAACCATTAAGAAACTGAAGTTACACTGGCTCAGCTGGTCTAGCCTACCCTGGAGCTGCACTGTGACAGGCCAGCTCACACAAACCACTGCACACCAGAGTCTCACCCCTTCCAGGGCACAGCTGAGGTGCCCCAGTGAGGGAGGAACACCCTGCAGCAGGGCAAAGCAAAAATGCCAGCCCTTGGATCTGCAGGAGCCTCCGGGGCTTGTGCAGGCACGTGGAGCATCACTGGGGCTCTGCAGGCTGGAGGAGCCTCCCCAGGGACACAGCTCTTCTCCCTGCAGGAGCCTGGGGGGGGCTGTGCACACATTCCTGCTGTCTCAGGCTTCTTCAAGAGGAGGATGGGTGGCAAGAGCAGCATAGCAAAGCCCAGTGAAAGCAATTAAACATTTCCACAAAGCCACAGAGCAGTCCTGGTTTCCAGAGCCCAGAGCAGACCACAGGACACCTGCCAATCTCTACTGTAACCACTCAGGAGCTCTCAGGGACATCCAAATATTGACTTGAACAATTCAGCCCAAGCTATCTACACATGTACCACAACACAGGATTATTCTCCTCAGTCACGCTACCCAGCTAGGACAATATTGCTCAGGCTCCCTGCCAGCAGTGCCCTGGAAAACACAGCACAGGATTCAATCCCCAGCACACAGCTCTGAGCCCACTTGTGTTTCAGAAGCTCCCTGCAGCAGATGGGAGATCTGCTCCTGGAAGAGCTGGTGAAGACCTGCAGTGCTGCTTGAGGAGATGAGAAACTTGCCCCCAAGAAGCATCCATTCAGCACATCCAGCAAAGCAGCCTCTCCCAGGGGGACAGAAGGAAAGTTCCCTCTCAAACGTCAATAATTAATAAGATGCTTCTATAAAATACCCCAGTAGGTTGAAAAAATGAGCCTGAGCTACTCCTGGGGACCACCCTTGGGCAGTGCCACTGGCTTTCCATCACAACCTCAGGGCCAAGCTCTCCTTCAAACATGACCCCCAGGGTTTTTTCAGATCCAAATGTCTCCTTTCTGCTACACTCATGTCCCCTTTCACAGCCACTGCCCCAAACACTCCCAGAGCCACAGTTGAGAATTCCTTCCAAGGAAGCAGAAGGGACCCCAGATCACCCCACTTGGTGCTTCACAGGCAACTCAAAGCCCTTCCAAGCCAGCACAGGGCTGCCCACGAAGTGTGGTCACCTCCAAAACATCCACCTTGAGCATGAGATGAGCCATGCCAAAGGCAGAAGCAAAATGTGATCAGAAAACTTCACCCCAGAGTGGCAAGATCTATCTATTTAGGTACTGAGGGCACATACTCAAAGAGAATTTAGCCCTGGGATGCTCCAGCCCTGGGATGCAGCAGCTTGCTAGAAGGCCACATGCAGCACTAGAAGCTTCAAGAGCTTTCCAGTCCCTCTGGAACCAGCCTGGGAGAAGTTTCACTGTGTAAAAGTATCAGCAATGTTCTCAAAATTAACCCAGAGCAGGCAAGTTGCAGCTTTTCAGTTCAATATTAACACTGTCCTGGTTTGGCTGGGTTTTTTTTTAATTAGGTTTCCTATTTTAGTTGACTCTCCACCCATGGAATTTCAGGCCACATGCACATCTCTATTAACAATTCCAATTAGGACTAAAAATATTTCAGCAAGCAAGCATCCTCTTGGGAACACCCCCTAAATTTGAGGTGCAAGGCTGAGCATTAAAACACCCCCTTTGCTATGTCAGAGCTCCACTTCTCCTGCAGAAGAGCTGGATTTTGCAGCCTACAGCCTCAAGACTTATTTGGGCTTTATAAATGCAAAGCACAACTGCAATAATTCCACCACAGAGCATGAAGAAATCGATTTAGCAATCTGAACATAAATTAAGCAATGTTTTTGATTCAGTAAACTTGTTCCTACGTAGATCAGAACAAGTATTAGTGAAGGTCACTGACCCACACCCAAGTGTTTGCTTTGATGAAGTTCACAGGAATTCTAGATCAGAGCACACTTCAAATTATTTGACCTGTAAATCAACCCTTTCCACCATTTATTTTTCTTTTTTTTCAAGCATTTTTTTTTTTTTAGTCAATTGCTAGGAGCTTTTCTATTTGTGATTCCATGGTTTAAATGCATGTTAATAGATTTACATATTAATCAAACCATGAATTCAGGAACTAACAAACTTGTCATGAATAAGGAGCTCCAAGCTCAAAACCCACTATGGCTAGAAGAGGATTTCAAGTGATTTTTCACTAAGCTCAAAACCCAATATGACTAGAAAAGGATTTCAAGTGATTTTTATTATTCAAAGGGTATTATGGCTAAGCTATTTTCTGAAAGACAAAAGAAATACCTTTTAAATAAACACCTCAATTTCACTGCTCTCCATGAAAGCCACATTCAGAGTTTCCAGATGTATTTTGGTGTTTGGCATCCCACTACAAACACTGTTTCTTGTGGAAAAAGCTTTCTGGAGGGTTGCTTTTAAAAATCTGCATTATTTAGATCCCAGAAAGCTCTTTTAACTGCATTCTCTGTACATTAAAATGTTAATATTCACACCTGCTCAATTCTGTGCAAATCTGAACTAATACCCTTCTCACTTAGATCCTTTCAGCTCAAGCACGATCAAATAATTGGTACAATAACTTCATGGGGTTTAGAGGGAGATCAAATGAATTCATGTCTTCCCAGCAGCAGAACAGTTGTAAAATTTATGTTAATCATTTGAGTAATGAATTTAAATCCTCAGAGTAACTTTCTCAAAACAATCAGAAGACCCCATTAGTGAAGAATGGGAATTTTAAATATTTTGCCTTTTTTTTTTTTTTTGCAGGTAGTTCTTTTCAATAAAAAGCACAAAAGGGATCCCAGGTGTTTAGCAGGGAAATTCCTGACAAAACAACTGGGGAGGTGTGGAGGGGAATCTTAACTTTACAGAACAGAGGATGGAGACCTCAAGGAAAAAAAAACTCCACCTCCTCAAACCTCAGAACTGCAGAATCACCAACTCCACTCATTTCCCAGTCCCACTAAGCAGCAAAAAAACCCCTCTTTTTAATTGGCTTAAGCTGCTTTAGTGAAGTAATGCACACGACTGGGTATTTGTAGATGGGATGTGACTGGGAGAAATGGGATTCTCCGACTAGAACAAAATCCTGAGGCTTAAGTAGATCCAATTGCAGCAAGAATCCATCAAGAGCTCATCATTAGCCTGGCACTGACTGATGTGTCTGCCAGCACCCAAGTCTTCTAGGCAATGGCAGATAAAAAAAAATCCCCAAGTCTCCTTTTCTTTGCCTCCCCCACCATCTCCCACTTGCAGGCATCTATCATTTAGCAAGCCCGGGCTAATTAGCAGCTAATTAAATAACTGAAATTGTTTCTGCATTTGTCATTTTTCTTTTCATTACGGTCACATTTCTAGATTTTTAGGGGCTCATTCACATGCCTCAGACTCAGACATGAGGTTTGAGGACTCTTCTTGGCCTGTCACTTGTTCCCTGGGAGCAGAGCCCAACCCCCCCCTGGCTCCAGCCTCCTGTCAGGAGCTGCCAGAGCCAGAAGGTCTCCCCTGAGCCTCCTTGAGTCAGGAGGGAAATAATCTGGGCAGTGACTTTGCTGCTTCTCTCAGAACCACCTATGGCTCAGTTTTCCTTGATATTTTCAATTTTTTTTTTAGCAACAAAAGGACTTTTTCAGGTTTCACCTTAAGGTCCAGTGACCCAAATGAAGAGCCAGAACAAAGTCTGCTTATCAACTGTAGTGCCAGTGGTCCCAGCAACCCCAAGACAAAGCACACCATGAAGCCTTCAGGACAAAGACAGCACCTCCACAAGAGCCAGATGCAATTTCACTCCCAGGGCAATGTCACTGCACCCCCAAAAAAAAAAAAGTCAAAGCTTCTGCTTCACTGTTTCTTCACTGACCCCAGCAGGTGTTTAATACAAATACACATGGATAATCCCTCACTTGTTTTCAGTTTGCACATTATGAAGAGCCTGGACACAGCACAGAAATAGAAAGAGCTGTACAGTACCTCTTGCTGCAGCCTCCCCACATCTGAGTACAGCCTCCTGCTCCTCTCCATGTCCATCCATCCCCTGGACACCGATGGGAAAACCCCAAGCAACACGAGAGACAACCAAAGGCTTCTGGATTTCATCATTTCACCTCTGTTGGAAACAAGAGAAGAGTCAAACCAGTCATCTGGCAACAAAACCCAGCTCAGATTCACACGAAACAAGCAGGGTCACCAAAGCTTTGTAGGTGCCCACAGCACACACAGCAAGACACCAACTTTCCTGCATCCATCAGTATGTTGGCAATGAATTCCCACACTGCAGCAGCTTTGGGAAAGGTTTGCCCCAAAACCATCCCTCAAGGGACAAGCTGTCCCCAGGCTGTCCCCACAGAGCACCTGCAGAACCAGAGCCCTGGGATTTCTACATCCAAGCCCCGTGGCCAAAAGCAAACCAGCTCAAAGCACAACGTTGTGGTGCTGCAGAAGCCAAAGGTGACTTCATCCCACCTCCAGAACCCCCAGCAGCCACCTGTGCCCTCAGATCTACCCACCCAGGTAGGCACCAAAGCTGCAAGACCTTGAATTCTTTGCTGCTGATGTTTCTCCAGCTGACACAGGTGAGCCCTGCCCGTGGCTGGGATTTCTCCTTTTGTCCCAAACACACACTTCCAACCCTTCCCAGACTCATCCTGCTCAAGACCAGCACCCCAGGGAGATGGTGCTGGGGACTTGGGAAGATGCAAGCATGGATTTCCACCACGGCCACATCCACTTAGAAATCAAACCAACCCAGTTACTGCAAGTGGTGTCAGATGGAGATCCATGAGCAGACCCACACCCTGGAAGCTGAGTCTGTACTTCACCTGAACTTTTTGGGGAGCAAAGCACCAAACAGTGGCATTATTTTTCACAGTCAAAATACCTTCAGGCTGGGCATCACCCCTGGGGGAGCTGCTAGAAGCTCTGACCCCTCAGGGGGGCTGCAGAGGGTGCCAACAGACCCCTAAGGAAGCATAACAGCCACTTAGGGATGGCATTCCCATGGCATGGAAGTGACAGGCTGCTGCTTGGTGGGAGCAAAACACCTTAACCAGGTGAGTTACCTGCCAATAGCAAAATTAAGCCTATGAGTTACCTGCTAATAGCAAAATTAAGCCCTGCTGGGTTAAATCAGTGACACCCTGTCTTGATAGGACTCATTTCACCTGCTTCCAGCAGCCTGTATTTGCTGCAGGGTGTCTCCAAGCCTTGCTGCACCACTTCACCTGGAGCTAGGACCATTTCCACCAGTCTCAAGCTGGTTTGAGTCACCAGCAGAGGAGCAGAACCCCCAGCCAAGTTCAGCCACTGCTTCTCTTCCCCTCCCCAGCACTGATGCAAACACCCTGAACCGAGCAGACTCGGGATGAAATCAGAATTTATTAGGCTTTCTACATTCCAATTAGAAACCTCGGGTGGAGTGTTCCTGGGGCTCCAAAGAAACGTGGAATGAAGCCGAGTGGCTGTGTCAATAACCACAAGCACACGGTGACTTTACGAATTGCTCTGGCACAGCAGCCCCGTGGCTCACCTTAATCGAGGTGTTTTGCATGCTCAGCATCACAAACACAACTGCTTCGCTTCGCAGTTCCACACACCTCCGGCTCGTGTGCTGCTGGAAATGTCAATCCCAGCCACACAACCCGGGGACGGGGGGAGGGGGAGGTTAATGTGTGTTTAGTGAATGTAGATGTTGAGCTCAATGGGTGTTTGGTAAACAGATGCTGGAGAGACGCGAGGGTGGTTGGAATTGGAGCTGGAAGGGGCTGCCTCCACCCCCTCCAGACTCAGCTCGGTGGAGAAATGCAATTTGCAGAGCATCTTTCTCTAGCCGGGTTAGAAATCACTTCTTTTTATTGCATGCTGGCTGCCAGCACATTAATTACTCTCAGTACCAGGGCACCCTCATCCACTTTATACATCCCAACTGCCCAAACCAAGCAACAAAGATGCCTCGTGAACACCGGGTGAGGGTTAACTCACAGCACAGAGCATTTTCACGTCCCTCGGCATCCCAAAGCAGAGCTCAGCACCACCTTACCCTGCCTGCAGTTGCATCATGCATTACAGCTCCCAGACTGCAGTCTGAAGTTCCCTGAAGTCCAACAGAAGAATTCAAACCCACTGAACAGATCCAGACAAGTTTTGCCACCTAATTCCTTTCCTCCCTTGCATGGGGTTTGTGGGATGGAACACCACTGCCCAGGCAAATCACAGCTGGCATAGGGAGATGTCTGCAGAAAGCAAGCATTTGCACCCAAAACAGAATGCAAGCAACACCAGAAGCCTCTCCAGAGCTGGGGGTGGAGAGGGGAGTCTCACACACACCTGCTCTTTCCAGCAGAGATGGATTTTCACCTGCTAGGTGATGGAGAAGGGAGTAAATGCAACGCAGCTGCTAAAACTAAACCAGACTAATTCCGAGTAAACAAAGCCGAGCATCACATCCATTAGCGACACTTTTCCCTCGGCTTTCAGGGGAATTCCTTCCAAAGCACTTTTGCTTCGCTCCTTCAAGACGAGAAGCTCAAGGTTGGAGCTGCTCCCTGGGAGGAAGGACAGGGTTACAACCTTCCCTGCATCCAGCCTTGCTCTGCCACCCCCAGCACAGCAGGACCACACTGAGCACCCTTAGGGTGATGGAACTGAAACCCAGCGGCTCACCCAGCACCCACCCCGAGCTCGGGGGGGCTGGGGCAGACCCCGATGCACCGGGAGCATCAGCTCACCGGGAAATCAGCGTGACACCTCTGAAGGATGAGCAGACAAGCCAAAGCTTTGACAGTTTGGCAGCTGCTGGAGCCAAAGGGGTGACCTTGAGAAGGAAAAGGGCACCGATCACACCCGTGGCTTGGGTGGAGAGCAGCACAAACTGCTCAAAGCACTTCACAGACCCCCCACAACTTTTTCCTCCTCTCAGACAGCAGCTTTGAGAATTCCAGCACACTGGAAGGACATGAAAATCTGCCAAGAGCAGCCCCGGGTTTGGGTTTGAAGCAGTTCAGCTGCAGTTTGGTTTTTTTCTAGCACTAAAAAATTAACAGCCCGCAAGAGTTTTTAATCATTTCCAACTAATTTCACATTAGAAAGAGGTTGAATTAATTACCGAAGTTATGACTGTTGCTATAGCAAAAGGAAAGGATTCAGACCTCACCATTGCCTCGGTGGAAATTGGCTCTATTAACACCAGATAAGAATCTGGTCCTTAGTTCCTCTGCCTCCGAGTGTTCCAATTGCCTCAGCCTTATCTCAGCAGCATTTCTCTGCTCTGCTAAATAATTCCCATGGCCATAATTTCTTGTTGAGCACCTCAAACGCCCCATTATTAAGTGGAAAAAAATCCAAGATAACCTTTCGGTGAGACATAATGAAGCCAAATAACAATTTCAAGCACCTATCTGCAGCATCTCCGATAAACACTCCAAGTTTGGATGCTTGGAATCAGCTGCGGTGTTTAAGTGCAAAGCAGACTTGCTCAAAAGCACTCCGGGTGATATTCCCTTTCAATTCCCCAAGCCACTCCTGCCTTCCCAGGATAAATTGGGGGAATATCAACCGAGCAGGGAGGGAGAAGTGCTAAGAAGCCCTTAAACCCCGCGGATATTTCACCTTTAAGCGTGATCCTTTAGCACATTTCCCTTCTAGGTCTGCTCCGAGTGATGCTCGCAGAAGTCCCCTCCACCACCTCCCACCCGCGCACGCAGCACCGCAACAAAAACCTATCGAGCGAGTCGGGAGCCTTGTATTTCTTAGAAATAAACCCAAAAAAAACCCCCTCTCGTCCTGCTGCCGGCCGCAAACTTGACCCGCACAGGGAGGCGGCGGCAGCCCCAGGGCTCCTGCCCCGCAGCGCGGCCCGACGGGCGCTCCCGGGAACGGCCGCCAGCGCCACCCAGGGGCCGCGGGGGGAAGCGCAGACCCCACTCGCGACCGCGGCGGGACGCGGTTCCCGCTCTCCCCCCCGCACACACACGCACATACACACCCCGACGGGGCAGCCCCGCAGCTTTGGGCGGCGGAGAGTGCTGGGGAAAAAGCCGCGGGGAGGGGAGCGTGACCCCCGCATCCCCCCCGAAGGGAGCCGCGTCCAGCCCGCGGGCAGCGTCTCCATCCCCACGCGTCGCAACGCGGGGCGAAGGAAGGGGGCGACGCGATGCGAGCCCGACCCACCCCGCTGCGGGATCCCACCTGTTACCGCGCCCAGACCGTAGCGGGGAGCGGAGGGGGGGGGGGAAGCGACATCCAGGCGGCTGCCGGGCGCAGCGGTGGGAAAGCTGCGTGGCCGGCGGGTGAGATGCAGGGAGAGACGCGGGGCAATGCGGGGCGAGACGCGGGGCAACTCGCATACACCCCCCCCCATCACCCCAACCCCCCCTGAGCGGTGCGGTGGGGCAGGAGGTTGCAGGGCGCTCCCCGAGCGGCACTCACCTGAGGAGGGGAGGGAGGGCAGCGACGCGGGGTGCGGGACGATAGCAGACGCGAAGAAGCCGGCGGTGCGGGTCGGGGCCGGCTCTATTTGTGCTCTCGGGGCCGGAGCCGCCTTGACGTCACCGCAACATTTGCATATTCCACCCAATCGCCGCCACCTGTGCGGGGACCGCGGCACCGCCCCGCGGGGGGGGGGGGGCCGTCGGGGCTCTCTGGGGCTGTGCGGGAGTGTTGCGGGGAACGGGAGGTCCGGTAGCGTCGTGTCCCCCGCTCTCGGGATGCGCTGGTTGGGACACCCCGCGGTTGATTGCGCGGGGGGGGGGGGGGGTGTGGGGGTGGGGGCCGGGGG
>WYEA01023298.1:436-13935 GCA_033558465.1 Alcedo atthis
TTAGTTAGAAGACTTAAGCTGAAAAGCAAAACCATTGCACAGAATTTGCTTGCTTTTCACTCAAACCAGGACAGCCAGTTACCTTGCCTTGTGAGAATTGACTTATATAGACATATTTTTTTAACTTCTTTTCTAGCCTTCTTAGAAGATTCAATTTTTTTCATTAACCCACACAATTGGATTGAAATTAAACTGGTGTGTTTCATTGGTGTGTTCCCTATGTTCTGAACATTTCAGAACCTTCAGTGTATTAACAAAACATAAAAGACATGACGTGACTCAAGCTGACTATGACAACGAATGATTCAGGATATTAAGGACTTTATAATATTGTCTTCACCTCTGTTCTCCCTGTTTTTCATGCCAACCATATTTATTATGAAAGTTTTTTTACTGCATGTAATTGTGATACCTTTGTCTTAACTGCATCTAAGTCTGTTCTGAAATTTTATTTCAATAAGCAGTTCTCCTCTTTGGCCTCTGATTTACCTAAACCCCTTTGGTAGTAAAATTATTAGGTTCTATTCCCTCAGCTTTCCACTTTTTCCCATGCTTGTGTGATCTCTCTACTATGTGTCTGGAAAATGTTCTTTCCATCACTGGCTTATCACATCTTCACCTATGAAGTGTGCTGCCATCTGAAATGAGAAGTTTGAGGTACTTAAATTTGAGCACTGTATTATGCTGTTGCCCCTCATGACAGTGGGGCTATTATTCCCAGTGGCCAAAAAAGCCTGTCTTTTTTTCTATCTATATCTGGAGTATATGCTCCAGGAAATAGTACAAGAAAATGCTGGTAATACATGACCCTGTTTGAGGCTTTCTGAATAGTAAGAAATGGTAGCTTTTCTCTCACCTAGTATCTAATAGGCATTATAGGAATTACAAATTATTAGTAGGCAAATCAAGAGTTCTTCAGTATAATAGCTGTAAGCATCTAAGCATCATGATCCTCAGAATCTTTAATATAGGGGTTGAACAGGGCAGAGGCAAGAAGATACTAAGCAGCAGGTGGAATAACAAAAAACAGACAACACTGGAATTTGCCCTGGTTGATGATGTGATGATTCCTAACTTATTTTCCCTATCAGCAGAAGCAGCTCCATTACACTCTGCATTGTGTTATTAGAAATACTATTGATCAAGTTCTCATTAGTAGTCATTGGCACTCAAAAGCCCTTGTTGCATGAGTTATCTAGGCAGCTGAAACTGATACTGATCGTTGGCTTCTGATAACAAAAATGCATCTCCATCTTTGAAGCCAGGTAGTTGAGTTAAATTTGTTCCATACTCTCCAAAGTTAGGAGTGAGCTATCATACGGTTAACATCCCCAGCTGTTTGAAACCATTAAACAATTACAGGCTGAGTCTAAGTTTCCTTTGTCATCTCATGAGTAATAGAACTGCTTGAAGTCATTAGTGCCTCAGCCTTTCAAACATTAATTGGAGCTTGGTGAACAGACACCCAAATACCTGACATGAAATATGATGCAGAGGGACAATACATGCTCTCAAAGAACTTTCCTTAGAGTAGAAGCAGAAGTTGATTTTTAAATTTAGCTCAAAAAAGTCACTAAAGCAAAAATACCTTAAGTTCTACTTTCCTCTTCAAATAGTCAATTTTAACACTGCTGCTAAGTGTGATTCCTCTGTTTCTTTGCCATTGCATTACTTCTGTGTGATTGTGGAAACCAGCCTAATAATGGGTAGGATTTTGATTTATCAAAATCAGCAGCATAACTAGGAAGGTTACATTAAAGTACCTGCCATCTTTTATGCAGAAATGAGAGTAGATTTTTTACACACCTCATATGCTGTATTTTGAATAAAAAGGTAAGTTCTGTTATAGCAATAGTCTTACGAAAGTCTAGTAATGCTTCGTCCTGGTTTGGTTCTAGTAACTGCTATACAAGGGCAAGTATAATGTCTGTTGTGCAAGAAAACATTCAGCAAGCTCCATAGTGGTGTGACTGCTAAAAGCTTTAGATGCACTATTAAAATTACAAGGAGAGGTGCATATTGAACTTTCCATCAGGATGTGTCTGGATGTCTTTGGAGTCACAGACAGGTGACATTCAGTCTTAAAGAAGGCTCTATTTGGAGATAATAACATTAAAACATGTAACTTGTTGCAGTAGTTCTGCTAAATTGGCGCTTTTAAAAATAATGGAGCTTACTTTTGTTCTCATCGATGAAGCTATGCACTGGGTGATGAAGATAGAAAGGTATAGCCTCAGTAGGTTCAACCGCTAATAATGCCATTAACTTCTAATCATGCTCTGTTAGCCTTAGTAGGCTTTTGCACCAGCTGATGATCTTTTTAAAAATTTGTTGTTCTGTCAGTATTGGACTAATTGATCATGCCTGCCATGGTGGCGTATGAAGACAAACAAAGCATGCTGATCTTTTCCTTTAGACATTCTAAAATAGATTAGATCATAAGTTGAAGGCCCTGTAGTAACAAAAAACTCAGCAGATATATGTATCATGCTTAACTTATCACTTTTATTTAAAAGCTTTGAGGAAAATGCTTGTTTTAGAAGAAGGCAAATTACATTGAAAGAAAAGGGGAAAAACAAGAGGGTCAAGGAGGAGAAGCATTAGCAAATGTGGAGGAGTAGCGGTAGAATAAGAACACCTTACTTTCTACATTGTCATCTGTCTTGGATGTCAGATGGTATGTGCAAGGAGGGAAATGGGGCATAGAGCATCATTTCCTCATGAATATTTTATCCCTCTTGCTCTTTCAACATCTCAATATGACCCAGAACAGCTTTCAGTTATGTTTGTCTGAAGAGGCTCAGGAAGTAATCTCTGTGAAAAACAGCTATGCTGAGTTTTTGTCAGCTAAACAATAGTGCCCTTGCTTAATGTGAGTTTAATGCTCACTTTAAAGTTGCTTAGACATCACTGGCTCTCTGTGACAGTAATTCCATTTGAGACCCAGCATGATGGCAACCAGAAGGTAATAGCAGAATTGAAAAATTTAACAGAGTAGCCACCTATGTGAAAGACTATGTAAGTTTTGCAGAGTGACTCTACATAGTAATTCAACCATTATACCAAAACTGGTGATAAAAGAAAGTGGTTTGTATTATTGCTTATCAGGCTGCACTGAATTTCCTCAAAAAAACCAATATAGAAAGTAAAGAGAATTATTTATTGTTGGAGGTGGAATTCTTTTCAGGCACATTCAGTATAGATAATTTTAGTTCATCAACTGCAGCAACGAAAATAAAAAGCCGAGCTAACAACTTGCAAGCAGATGCTAATTCCCAAATTGTTCATGCAACATGGAACATAATTTGAAGTAATTATGAAATTAATGTATTAATACAAAAAAAATGCTTTGGAGACAAGCAAATCAGATAAACATGCATAAAAAGAACTAGCTGTAGACATAAATTGTGAAGCTGTGCTTTATTCTCAGTCAGAGGGAAAAATTAAAACTAGACTAAGGAGACATTTTAAAGAGCATTTATGAATTACCATGTAAGAAACCAAAGTGAAACAAAGCATGGAACTTCAGCAACGCCAACACAGAGGCTGCTTTGGAATTTAAAGATACAGGAAGTGTTATGTCATATATTTCAGGAAACAGCACTTGCTTATGTGAGTAAGGAGGAATTTCCATCTGTATGAGCACGTATCCTAGATAAAGATGACTCAAAGCCTGGAAGCAGACAGATGGGAAGAACAGAACTGTGTGCCATCAATCTGAAGAGATTTTATACTGAACAGTGAGGACTGGAAAATTAACAGACAAGATTTGGAGTCTCTGCACTGTCTTTGGTGTTTTCTAAGTGTATGCTTGTCTACTCTATTTAGCAGAGAAGGATTCTATGATCCCTTGTCCTCATTCACAGCCCGAAGCCTAAACTTACCTTTCCCACATTGCACCAACTTTATTTGTAGAGTCTTTGATTTTTCTCTAAAAGTCTTTTGAAATTAACTTCAATGCCACTGGAGGACAAGGCTCAACATGCTGCTTGAAATGTTTGGTCTGGTTTAATGAACCTATTTGTTAGTATTACAGGGAATTTCATTATTCACTCTCACCACTGCCAGACAATTTCCCATAAAGCAGTTTCTTTCTGGTTTTCTTCTCCACCTTGTTTTGATGACCAAAGAATTTTTATCAGTTAGGGCAAAACAGATGAGGGAAAAATGTCACTTTCTTACCAGGCCTACCTGGTTCATACAGCTACTAATCAAAATTAATACTGTGTTCCAGTGGTTCATAAGCAGTCTTCTTGCTGAAGGTACCAGGTGTTAGCTGAGAAGTGATGGACTGGTTTGGGTGCTTTGGATAAAATCAGCCATGCTTACTGAACAGTTTCAGCTAGCATATTTTATGTGAAACAAGATGAGAGCATTTGTAAGGAATTGAAGAGTGAAACTTGTTCAGACAAATGGAGATAAGCAGGTACAGATAATAATGTCCTTGGGATCAGCAGGGCACTCTGTCTGAGATGTATGTAACTTTATGATGTTTTCTTCCCATTGTTTCTTGTTCGGGTATGCTGGGAAACACAGGCAAGAGTTAGAGCATCTGAAATATTAAACAGCATAGTGCAACACAGGTGCCAGGGCTGGCCAAAGGCAAGTGGCATGACTTGAAACAGTTGGCTATGAAACAAAGTGTTAGTCAACTGACCATCTGTCCAAGCTTGGCATAACTATGATATAGCAGACAACATCACCGATGTTGCTGTTAAAAATTGATTAGTGTGTTAACATTTTTTTTTAAATTTGTGTCTGCAACTCATCACTGTTCTCTTACTTTTCTGAAATATCCCTGGCACAAGGAAATGGATTCCAACACTGTAATGGAGCTGCATGTGGTAGAGGCAGGCTGAAGGCCAGCTAGACCTGAAACAGATCTTTGAGTGACCTGAGCTAGTGAAAGATGAACCTGACCATGGTATCAGGGTTGGACTAGGTAATCTTTAAAGATCCCTTCTGACTCAAACCATTCTGTGATTGGATGGTCTGTAGTTATTGCATGTATTGACATAACACAGGGGGTGAAAGAGGTCTCTATGCCAAAAATTTGAGACCATGGTCTTGTTCCCTCTTGTGACAGCATTAGAGTGTAATGTTCCTACCTTCTACCCCTCCCAGTTGTTCTCATTTGTGGAATGCTGAGAGAAAGAAGGAATTAAACTTCCTCTCTTTTAAGGACTGGAAAGAGTACTATTTCCTTACCAGGCAATTTGTCCTCATTCCAGTAACCAGACTCATTACTGTTCCTCTGATTGCACTTTGTTTTTTATGCATCTTCCTTCCTATCATAGCAGTTGTGTCTAGGTGAGTCTGAGTCTTTCTTACAGTGTCATGATCATCCTTAATACAGCACAATTTGTAGAGCATGTTTATATGTCTTGGGATAGAGACTGAAGACAATGAAACACCTGAAAACATCTCTGCCAGGAAGAAACCCTTCCTGTTTCGCATATAAAAAAGTCTTAACTAGGGCCAAAGGGAAAGCAAGGAAAACAGGGATGTAAACAATGAATGTAATGAGAAGCTTCCTTTATAGTGAACTTTATTTACTTTGATGTTGTCTCCCTTGTAGGTTTTGTAAAAGATTCATGCAAAGATTTGAGTGTTCATGAGGATTAATAAAACTAAACAGACCAGAAACTCCTGAAATGATAAATCTATCAGGCTGAGTAAATTCCTGATTCTGTAGAGCTGGGGGTCAAAGCCAGCTGTCTGGCCATCAACTCATCCATATTCATAATGTATTAGAGATTTTTCCTGCCCTAGGCTGTCCCTGTTAATACCCCAGTAAAGGGATATGCCCCACTCTCTATATGCAGTGAACATGTATCCATAAACTTAACTACTCAGGGTTTATCTGTCACCCATGCTATCAGACTATCTTCAGTGCCTTTCAGGATTAAGTTCAAAGCACTTGAAGTTCAAGTATATTTGGGTAATAACACAAGAAGTAGAGTAGAAGATCACGTGGGTTGTGAGTTTATCACTAACTCACTCTTCGGGGAATAATTGCTCCCTTAGTGTCCCTCTTTTCCCTTTTATAGCTCTCCTTAGGTTACCATACTTTCAGGACAAGAGCTTTTATTAGTATTAACGACTCTTAGAGCCTAGTATTTGGGGCTGGAAAATGTTATTGTTTCTAATATGCTTACAGTGCAAGTGGCTTCTTTATTTTTCAGCCATTGATTGATTAGTGGAGTTTGTTCAAGTAATTTTCCCTCATGATATGTACACTTTCCTTCTCTACCACAAAATTGGTGTGAAGATTAACTAATTAATATAGTGAGATTTTTTAATGAAATGAATGCCTTACTGAGCAACAGAACAAAGTACAGGCAATATGTATGAACACAACTCATTCCAAATCTCTGAAAAGCTGAAGTTTCTCTTCTTTCAGTTAGAAAGACTGTAAAATGTCTCAGCCTATTTTTTCCCTGTTCAGTACAGTATAGAATATCTGTTGCAAAAGAACAAATGATTAATAATTGAAACTAGATTGCACTGTCCAAAATAGAGTGCCTGTAGTACTTACTGTAGCTTTCCTGAGTTGTCTTTATTTCTGTCTTCTCCAAATATAATAATCAAATACAGTCATTGTTATGAGTTAGATTTTGTTCCAGAATGGAAGTTCCTACTGTGCTTTACTAAAGTTTCAAGGAATATATTTTCATTCTGTAAAAGAAGATAGAGCAGTGTGTCATAATAATGAAACAAGTGTAGAAAAATTTGATTCCACGTCAGGCTACTAAAATAGACCCAAACAGGATGTGGAATGTAGAGATAATCTAGAATTTTATTTGAGAGAGATCTGAAAAAATGAGAACCTTAATCTTTCCATGGTCCTTCCCCCAGAACTGATTGCTCCAGAGCTAATGTTTATGCATGTGATTAGGAGCTGAGCCTGTTGGGTTCTATTTTCAGCACAGCTACAGGATCACAGCAGGTGAAACTAACCTTGGTACTTTGACCTCTTGCAGCAGTTCTAGCTTCCAAAACTCTTGCTAGGTTTGGATGGACCTTTAAATTAAAAGCAGTATAAAATTGAAAGTGTTCTTGTTTGTTCTAAAATTGACATTAAAACCTCAGATGGAAACTATTTGATTGGATAGACCCAAAGAGTTTGTGGAATCTTCATCCTTAGAGGTATCTAAATATTGACAGTAGAAGGTCCTGAGAATTCATCTGTACTTCTGAAGCTGTCTTGTTATGTACAGGAGTTTGGAGTAAAGGACCTCCAAAAGTCTTTACCTACCTAAATTTAATAAATTATAAATCACTTTCTAATTCTAGATCAATCAAAAGTAGCTCTGAAACATCCTGCAGTAATGTATTAAGTTCTATTAATGAAAGGTTTTATTTTTTGTTTTTAGAATTACATTTCTATTTTTGCATAAGGATGACGCAAATAAGAGTTTGTTTCTTGTTTTACAGTCCTCATTAAGATACTAGGTGTATTAAACCAAGTAAGGACAAAACGTAGAATCTTCACACTCCTTTACTTCTTGAGTAATGGAAATGGAAGCTGCACTTTAAAAAAAACTCAAGATTTAAAAAAGTTATGCTAATCTTCAGAGACTCCTTTCTCCCCCATCTTGTCTTTTTTTCCTCATTTAATTAAAAGTTATTACCTCAAAGTAAAGGCTTATATTTTAAGATTTTGCCCTAGCTGCCGGAATTGAAGCTTTCTCTTGGGAAGGTGAAGGTCGATGATTCTCTCTTTTCACAGTCCAGCTCACAAGCAGTGACTCAGCAGCACACAAAAAACCTGAAGATGTGGCAATTTCTTCACCTTTAATGGAAAAAGAACTAGTGGAATCTTTTGATGTCTGGCCCAAGGTGAGGCACTTTTGAGAATGGGTTTTCTGCCAAAGCTCAGGCACAGAGAGTAAAGGCTGTAGGTAGTAACCTGTCCACTTGATGAATGTCCCTGCACTTAGCTGCAAGTAAGGATCTAGGCTATGTGTGGGTGCACTGCCCTCTGTTGGATTTTCATAGAAACAGGATCAGGCTCATACCACTTGGTGCTTCAGATGTTTTCTGATTTGAAGTTCCATAGTAAGGAGCAGTTGTTATTGTACCCTGTTCTCTCTTAGGAAAAATCTTCTGCTCTGTACCTCTGGCCTTTCTTAATATTTCCACTTGTATCAAGTAGGATTAGCAGAGGAAACAACTGAATCACAGCTGCACAGATGTCTCAGCCTCATGTTTTCTTTTCATAAGTTTTATGTCACATTGACTCCATACACTGAGACTTTGGTGACATGAAAATGCAGCTAATGTGGAGAAACCGCATTAAACTGGGATTAGTAAAAGTATAGAAAGCCGAACAACAGTAACAGCAGTTGCTCATTAAGAGAGTTAATACATTAATTCTGATTTGGGTTTGTTTTGTTTGAGAACTTATTTGCTGAGATTCAGATGTCACATACTAATGAAAATCTATTGTTATGTACTGTGCTTGAAAAATAAACATTAAAATGCCAGCTGACTGTTGCAATTATGATTGTCACTGAAAATCATAAAAGTAGCTGTAATTCTGGAAGTATTCCTAAACATGAAGAAAGAAGTTTTTGTTTTACCTGAATGTTTAGATATTGAGAGAATTAAAGCTTTTTCTTTACTTATTACAAAATAGTATTTCAGTCAATATATGGGAGGGAATGGTGAGCTGCAATGAAACCTTGTTCACCTGAAACAATAAGTTTTTTAAGGCTCACAATTATTAATCATAACGTTTTACAAATTATTAAAAGAAGTCCATTAAAAAAACACCTGGATCAGACTCCAGCAAACTCAACCAAAAATGGGCCACAGATAATAAAGCAGAGGATTTGACTGTTCAAAATATTAATGTTTAAGACCATCTTTTTCTTAGATACCATAACAGAAGGAGAACATCATGTTCAGCCAAAGTAGACAATCAATGGTCTTATTCAGTGCACAGAGTGACAGGACTGCCCTTGTTTCTAGAGATGTTATTTTAAAATGTGTTTGCTAAGACAGCTGCAGTGTTTTCCATTCAACACAGAGAAGAATGTTCTTTAAAAACAGATGAAATGCTTTTTCTTGTTTATTTGTTAGGTTTGTTGTTTGGTGTATTTTTCAGAGTAGTGTGTGTGGTGGGGTTCAGTGGCTTTTCAGTGGTCTTTGCTTTGTCATTTATAAACAGGCTGTAAAAATAAGAAAAAGCATACTCTCAGTATTCTAAAGCCTTTAAATGGGACACTTTGTGCAGAAGAGCTGCTGACATCTTGTATGTCTTGTAATAATTTCCACGTGTAAATGCATACTATTTACTGGCTATGTGAAAAACAGGGAGGCAGATGTATTCCTAACATTTAAAAAATGCTTCTAAAAATTCTCCTCTTGATTTTGAGATTGTTTTAAACTTTGATTAAATAGTGGTATTATTCTGTGTAAATGAAGAGGCAATAAGCAGAGTTTTGGAAGTGGCTGTTTATGTCCCTGTCTGAAGCTTGGATAAGGGGGAGTTATACAATGTTTCTTTTATTTTTGTAAGCTGTTGATACATTCATATTTTTTTGCCTGGTAAGGCAACTGCAGATGATTCCCACAGATAATCAAAAAAATAGAACTTTTACAATCTGCTTTCTTTTGTGGCCGCTTTTGGCCTATAATGAACTTCTTCACTGATACAGAACAGATAAATAGATGGTTTTTTGTTGTTTGGTTTTTTTTTTTCCTCTCTCTAGCCACTAGCCAGCATTTTATTTCAAACCACATTCATCAAGATGTCAAATGTAATTCTCAACAAATAATCTATTAGGAATACTGTAAAATACCAGCTTTCAAAAATATTGTCAGGTGATAATTTTTCTCCCTTGAAAGATAGTCCCTTGCCATCTAATATTCTGATGACAAGAGCTTGTCTTATTGCACAATGAGCACTAAAATATTTCTTGTGTGTAAACAAGATGAATTCACCGTCTGAATTAACTTTTCATCACATCATTTATCTTGCCAAGATTTGGGGAAGATGGGAGTATCCTACTGGTTATGGACCTCCTATAGGTCTCTGGGGCAGATGATGTTAGAGTTTCCAATATCCAGATCTGGATTTAATCTGAATTACACAAGTTAGTAATCATGAGCACAGTTTTATTTGGGGGCTACTTGAAGTATGTTACCCTCTGTATCAGCAAAGTGCAGGCATTTCATGAGGTTGGGTTATGCACCTTCATATGAATATGAACTTTTTTATTCTTAAATATCTGAGTTATAGTTGCAAAATAACTTGTCCACAGTCCTTTTTCTTGTATTAAAGTAGTCACTTCTACTTAGTTCTGAGACTGCTCCAAACCAGATCATCATTCAAAGGGGGGTGATTATTTTTTTTTCCTTTAGTGTTGAAAGTGCTGTCACTATTCAGTCACTGAAGTCTTTTTTTTTTTTTTCCCTACAAAATTACTGTGCTTTCTGAGTTAACAAGAACTTCTGGCAAGAAAACACTTCATCGTGTCTTGATTGCATTATTGATGTATTATTTTAATGGTGTCTTAATGGAATTGCTCAGTAACTAACCTTGTCTTTTAGCTGGTGTTGCTGACAGTTTTGAAACTGTCTTGTCTAGCTCATTTATTGTTTTCATTTAGATGCTAATACTGTTAGCCAAATTATTTAAAGCAGAGTCTTGGACCAAATATTGGTGGCATTACTCGTGAGCACAGTTCTACAGGAGTTGATGTTAGCCCATGAATAAAGCTTATAAACTTTGCAGAGGCTTCAGTCTCTTCTTTGTCTAATAATATCTATATAAATGCTTGAGTTGTTTATTTTTGTTAATATTATCACTGATTTATTTGCTCTTTCAACCACTTACTGCTTCCAGCAACTCAGTTCTGTTAAAGGAGTCAGTCTAATTTCCTTTCAGTAGTGTTGGTTTTTTTTTAATGTTTCAGCATTTATTTCAGAATGCCATGTCTGAAGCAGTTACTTTCTTTGGTTTTCTTCATTTTATTTCTTATTCTAGGTTTTGAAAAAGTTTAAGCAATGAGCTAGTTCAGTTAGTTAAAAGCAGAACACATTGCTTTTAAATGCATATGTGAATTGCTGAATCTGGAGAATAAGGTTGTCTCCTCACGCAATATTTCAGTCTTGTAAATGGCAATCCAAATTCAGAAGCAATATGTAAAGTAGCAGAAATTATGTTCTGTTATGCTGGGACTCCATAATGCTGATGCTCTTTGCAATCAGTTACCATGTAAGAAAACCAAACCCCACAACTCTCTAAAATTATGCAACTGGCATGCAGAGAAACTGGAAAAAAAACCCTCCAGATGTTTAGAAAATTTAAGTAGGGAATGCCCTGCTTCTGTTAAAGTAGGCTATTTCTGTTCTTCCTTGCCAATTTTCTCTTTTACTGAGCTCATGTTTTCCTGGGAGAAACATTCCATGTAGGTCACCAGTGTTGAGTCTATGCATGAAGCATGTAATAAGTTAAGGAAGGTGAAGGTTCTTTCAGTAGATTTTACCTGATTTGCATTTCATTCATATTTCTGGCAAGGTGATATAACTCAGGTCTGTTGATACATCAGAAGGGATTGAAAAAACATGTGAATCTATGAAATATATTTGTATGTTTTTCATACAGTTCTATTTCACACAGAAAGGTTGGTCTGAGTGAAGGTTTGAGGGGCTAAAATAAAAGACAGTTCTGGACTAGTTTTGACTAAGTTGCTGAATCCAGTATTCAGGGCAGTTTTATGAGGATCACAATTCCATTTGTAGAAGGAAAATCAGAATCTTCTTGTGAGGCATTTCTGGGTTTCTTTGTGAGACTAGCGAAAGTGCACATAATTGTCAAGGACAATCTGCCATCAGCAGAGTTAGCACCAAAATGGGTAAAAAAAAAAAAAGTGGACTGTTTAAGATCTATACATTATGTTTTCTGGTCATTTGTCACTTCAAGGAAAAGCAAATCAAGTTTCTTCCTTTTCAGGGGTGGATGATTAATGGATGCCCTGCATTTAGTTGCAAAAACCTGTGTCGACTTTATTGACTTTTTTACAGAGAAAAAAACGAAGCCGTCTGAAGTATCAGGAAGTGCAGAGCATGCTTGCTGTGCCTTGTGTGAGTAAGCAGATTCTGATCATTGCAGAGCACTGATCTGAGCAGAGAGCAATTACTTTTGCTGGGGAGAAGCAGGAGTCTTGGCATATTCTCATTCTCATTGTTGTTTAACATAAGACAACAATAAACCAGACCAGAGGCTCTCTTAAGGTCGGTCTCCCTTTATTAAGGGATTTTGCTGGCAGTGAGAGGTAGACATGTATACCTCTTTTTCATCCTATGTTAATAGTTTATTTTGTAATGCTGGACTTAGAGGTAGTTTAAAAGCTGTCAAGAGAAAAATGATGGGCTCAGTTCTTCACATAAGAAGTTGCTAGATCAGCCCACCTAAGCTGATAAAAGGTAACATTATCATTTTCATTCACTCTCCAGTGACCTATCTAAGAACAGCCATGCTACATCAGAGTGAATCTTAACCTATCCCACATCTAAGAGGGAAGTGTCAGATCAGGACAAGTATATAATTGTATTTTAATGTATGTATATGCAGAATTCAGCAATCTGTGCTTCAGAGCCAAAAGTGATATTTTTGAATTGATGGATTTTATTTTTTTTTTCTCCAGAATGTTACCTTTTCATTTTTTCCTATACATATAACCTTTTGCCGTCTACATACTGTAGCAAGGAGTTTTTTTGAGTTGGAATGGACTTCTAAAGGTCATGTAGTCCAACCCCCCTGCAATAAGCAGGGATATAAAATCAGAGAATGGCAGAGATTGGAAGGGACCTCTGGAGATCATTCAGTCCAGCTCTGCTACCAGTGCAGGAACACCAAGGGTAAGCCACACAGGAACTAGAGAAGGAAACCCCACAACTTCTCCGGGCAGCCTGTTCCAGTGTTGCATCACTGTCACAGGGAAGGTTTTCCTCATGTTGAGGTGGAATTTCTGTGCTTTAGTTTGTGACCGTTGCCTCTCCTCTTATCACAGGTCACCACTGAAAAGAGACTGGCCCCTTCTACTTGATGCCTGCCCTTCAGATATTTGTAAACATTAATAAGATCTCTTCTCAGTCTTGCCTTCTCCAAGCTATCTTCAATTACATCACTTCTCTGAGTCCTGTCCAAACTGACCTTGAATATTTCTGGGATGGGGCATCTACCACCACTCAGGACAACCAGTTGCAATGTTTCAATACTGTATCCCATGGGATCCTCACAGCCAAGCTTGAGAAGTGTGGGTTTAGTTACAGTTTAATAAGGTGGCTTGGGAAGTGGTTGAAGAACAGAGCCCAGAGAGTTGTGGTCAGTGGAGCAGAGTCTGGCTGGAGGCCTCTGACTAGTGGAGTCCCCCAAGGGTCAGGGTTGAGTCCAATATTATTCAATAGTTTCATCAATGACCTGGACGAGGGGGTAGAGAGCACCCTCAGCAAGTTTGCTGCTGACACCAAACTGGGAGGAGTGG
>WYEA01023298.1:24535-37436 GCA_033558465.1 Alcedo atthis
TTCCTTCCTTCCTTCCTTCCTTCCTTCCTTCCTTCCTTCCTTCCTTCCTTCCTTCCTTCCTTCCTTCCTTCCATTTTAGCCTTTCCCAAATATCTGCTTCCAACTTTCTACCTCTATTTACTGTATGTGATGCTGGAGAACAATGAGTCAGTGACTGATATTTGACTGTATAGCTCAAGTGCTGAAGTTTAGGAAGTCAGGATTCTTTTGTTTGTGGGACAACATCTTCTGTCAACAACACACATTATCTTAATTTTCCTAAGGTAAAGGAGATCCACTCATGCATTGAATGGGAGAGAAAGGTATTCATCAGGGGTCAGAGGGTGGCAGAGGAATCACTTAAAATAGAGATAAGGACACAGGGTGTCTGTGTGAGCTAACAGGACAACTCTTAACATTCTTTCAGCTTCATCTATTACGTGTTTGATCTGATTCTTGTGTCTGACAGCAGAGTATCTGCCATGGATGCAACCAGTGATGTGATGGACTGTTTGGCATGTGTTTCATAATTCCCTGCTTGGAAAAAAGTCAGACCAGGGACCTCTGGAGGTTCCTTTCAACCTAAATTATTCTCTTTCTGTTCACAGTCTCTCAGTTTCAGTGGTAACAGTCTGCCTACATAGACCAGAGATGAGGGAATAAAATAAAGATGTATTTTGTCATAAATTACATCATAGGTTTGTTTGGTTTGGGTTTTTTTTTAAATTGCCATTCACATCAAGCAAGATCATTTTGAGGTGGGTTTTTTTCCACATTGCTGGCAGCATTTAGAGGACTATTCACTTGGGTGAATGTTAGCTGAGGGAGGCTAATCCCATCTAAAATTAATGGAGAGGAAAAAAACTTCTCTAGAATGGTAAGCGTTAGTCACTTTGAATCATCCTGTGGAAAAGTCTATCTTTTTTGACAGACCACAGACACAATCATGGAGCTAGTTTGCATAAAGCTAACATTAGCCTATGTGAGTAACTCCCCCTTTCCCTGGGGCATTATTCCTACAACAGTCTACACTACTTGTATTATTATTTGAGGCACATTAGTGACCAAGCCAGTTTTCCAGCAGAGTTGATTCTCTTTGATACAATTGCTGAAGATGAAAAGTAATAAAGAAATTGCACACTAAAAGTTGCTTGTCCTGGTCATTGCAACATTGTGCTTTCTGCATTATTTTAGATAATCCTTTCTGGCTTTCCAGCTCTTGTGCCAGAGATGGAAAGGGCCTTCCACACACAGGCCTTGTTGAATGCTCGCCCCTATTTTTAAGAATTTCCATGTAGTTATGTTTCTAAGCAAGTGTTCTGTCATGCACAGAAACATTCACCTTTGTAATTATCACTGTGCATACCATTTGTGTGAAGATTTTAAGTGCAGATAACTGTTGGACATCCTGATAACTTATCTTGCACACAGCTCTTTCCAAGTATGTCCTTTTATCTCTGAGCATACTGATAAACTGTAGGGCAACCAGCATAATGAAAATTAACAACAAAGGGACATAAAAACTATTAATCTGGTTGTTATTTTATTAGGATATTTTCTCCTTCTCATACAGTCAGTTCCTCAGCATTGTCTTAGTAAGAAGAATAATGATGTCGTATTGTTTGTTTAATTGGCCATAAGCCAGTTTTCAATCTATGTCATAAAATATGCTTTCTTAGAGTACTTCTTAGTCTCTTACACACCTCACTAAGCATAATGTAGTGGGGTAACAATTAAAAAAAAAGATTGGAATTAAAAATGTGAAGAATTTCTAACCATCTTTCCTCCTCTAGTAAATAACAAAAAAAACCCCAAAAAACTAGGAGAGCTCAGTTGCAGCCTGGCAGTTCAGAAAGGAGGACACGTTTCTGGGCCAGGAGTGTGATCAGTGAAACAGAAAGACTCTCAAGCAGTAATCACTGCATTCTTTACCATTGACTGGCTCATCTTTAGGCAAATCAATATGCCCTTGCTTATCCATCTGTATAAACATCAGCTGTCTGTACCCCTAGAGAACTTGTTCTTTTGCTGCATCCAGATCCTTGGATGTGTATTTATACTTCTCTGCAAGATTTTCTGTGCTCTACATACCTGCAGTTAGATAAGATAAAATTAGATGAGGGGTCAGGGAAGTAAATTAGTATCAGCCCTGTAGCTGATAATATCCGAGTATTGTGCTCTGTTCTGGGAAGGAAGTACCAAGCAAGATTTCAAATTCTTTGTTTATGCAAAGCATACTGTTCTTTTAAATTCAGTGTCAGAAGAGAAAAGCCTGGTGCATGGCTCTTCTAAATGAAGAATAATGTGAGTCAGGGAATAGCAGCATACCTCCTAGCCTTTGACTGCTCTAAAGAAGAAATAGCCTGTGCAGTAATTTATTTACATTTCACGTACTTTGATGCTCAAGGAAACTGCACTGAATGCATGTTGGGTGTAAGTGTGCATCCAAGTCACTGATCATTCTTTCTCACTGTTTGAGATGTCCACAGTTCTACTCTGGAAACTTCTTTCCCACTGTGATAATTTTTCATCCAGCAGGTAGATTCAAGGGCATAAGGGTATGAAAGATCATAAAGGACTTCTGTATATACCTATAGAAACATATTTAGTCTCAAGTCCTTACCTGATGAAATAACTCCATCCTTTTCTGTAGACTGCACAGAAAGCAAAAATAATGTGAGACTTGAATTCTAGTGGTATATCACCAAATTGTGATGTCTATCCTATTGCTGTTTGCTTTCCTGAAGGTTTTGGAATAGTTCTAAACATGGTTTCACAGTTGAATAACATTTCAATAACGCCTCTTTGAAAAATTACAGTAATGACTGAACCTTTGTAGAAGACCAGAATTTCTTCAAATACACCTGTGGTAGTGGTAAGGTGCAATATTGTCAGTAAACATTCATTATAAATGAATTGGGATAAGAAGGAGGACTTGCCTGCCTTTGTTTCAGAATTGCATTTCTGGATCTTTAGAAAGAGTTGTCTTTATTCAGTTTTATTCTGTTAAGTATATAGTTAAACCTAAACCGTCTGGAATGTTGTAATGATGCTGAAGATATGGAAAAACTGATATCTCTCAATCTGTGGTTTAGGTGCACTGGTGTTTTGGGGATTTTTCAACACCATGAACAGGGTTATTTTTTATCATCTCATAGAAACACCAGGAAGTATAAAAGGCAAGAGGTTGGCATGTGAAGAAACTATCAGGAAGATTGACCAGTAGGAACCTTCTCAGGGAATTACAGGTGAATTTGAATCAAACCGAGCAATTTAAAGATGTTGTGAGCTAGCTTTCCAATTATGTATGTTTTTTTAGGTCAGTACTGTAGTGTAGGTTGAATTGCTTTGGTCAGATTTGTGCCTAGGCAGCATTTATGGAAACTACAGGTGAAAGATAGAAAACTTTTGCAAGTATAAGAATATATTGGTAAATTTGATCAACAAATAAACTTAGACTCTATGCTGCATTCTGATATAACTTGCAAAGGGGAAATTTCTGAAGCAAAAGAAAAATAATGGGAACTACTAGCTAGCTCAAAGTATTTCCCTTATGTGACTTACAGCATACAATTCAAACCACCTTTTAAATCACACCATCATTCTGAATTTCTATGTGCATAATGTTTTTTGCATGAGATGAAATCAGTGTAGAAAATTGAATATCCTCATCAGCATAGGAAGCACATGGAACTAACACATGATTCAAGAACAGTATGTGAAGAAGCATCAGAATATTTATCAGAATTTGTAAAAAATTATTTACCAGCTAAATATTTGTCTATCCAATTAGTTTAAATGCTGAATGATAAAACATTGTGGGCACTCTGGGTCAGTCATTTCTGCAGCAATTTCTATAGGTGTTTAAAATGAAGCTGAAGCTGCAAGCAACTCCACATGTCAAGAAAGTTTTGTCTGGGAAAGTAAATCTCTTAAGAACAGAAGAGTGCACAATGCACCTTCCAATGGCATTGTAACATAACTATTTTCAGTAGTTGGTATGTGTAACTGTACTGGGTTTGAGTGACAAGGTTTTGGTAGTGGGGAGGCCCCAGGGGTGGCTTCTGGAGGAAGCTTCTAGCAGCTGCTCCCACAGCCAGTAGCCTACAGCCTGACAGCCAGAGCAGCCAGCTCCAAGATGGAACCACTGCTGACCAAGGCCAAACACATCAGTAAAGGTGATACGACCTCTGGGTTGACAGATTTAAGAAGGGGGGTGGGCATTGCAGCTGGAGAGAGGGATGAGAGAAACAACTCTGCATACACCAAGGTCAGTGAAGGAGGAGGAGAAGGAGGTGCTTGAGGTGCCAGAGCAGAGATTTCCTTACAGCCCATTATGAAGTCTGTGGTGTTCCCCTGCAGCTTATGGGGGCTAATGGAGGAGCAGATATTCGATGCAGGCTACGGAGGACACCACACCAGAACAGGTGGATGCTCAAAGGAGGCTGCAATGCCTGAAGCAGGCTGCTGGCAGGACCTGTGGAGACTTCCATTTTCAGTTATCATCTTTACTTACTCCAGAAGATAGCAGTGTGATGTTGTGAGGAGGCTGTTTCTGTAGATGAGGGATTGCAGTTCAGAGGGTTTATTTGAATCCATGCTTAGCCTTAGAAAGTATTTTTAATCTTGGGATGGCCTTTCCTTTTCCCTTGCTTTTCTTTTTTTCCCATCTAAAAGAAGGAGGTGATAGGTTTCTACTTCATAGAATATTAGAATTTTAAAAAATAAAACAAAGCAAGCCATAATGTTAATTATTGTTAAGTACTTGAATATTACACAGAAAAATAAATGTACAAGAGCAGAGGAAGCAAGAAGAGAATTATTCCCTGGTGGATAAGGGTCAAATCTGAGAGATCAGTACAAGAATTGTACTTCGTAACAGTTTTGTCTCAGGGAAAACAGAAATGTCAGATCAATCCTAGGCCCTCAGATGAAAACATACATTGAAATGGTAATATTTTCCTTTTCTATTTGTGGTTTAAGAAAGAAGTGTAACAAAGGACATTATCTAATTTCAGTCTAATTATGAAAATTATCATCAGACAGCAGTACTTGCCAAAGAAAATAAAATGGCATCTCTGAGAGAACTGCATGCATGAGTCTGTCACAAGAAGTCCCAGGAGAGAGGGTTTTTATAACAAGAACAAAATATGATGCTGGGTTTAAAAAATATCCATACAAGCACTATAATTGCTAAATGGGGTAAAATTATCCCAGCAGTATCACAACTGATATTTGATTAAAATCTAGCCTCCAAATATTTCTTTTTTTCTGGTCCAACTAAATAAACTTAGTCAAAAGTGAATGATACTTAAAAAAAAAAACCAAAAAAAAATCCTCACTGCAAAGGATTTTTTTTTCTTTTTGTCAGAGGTGAGACATAAGGTGGGGAATTTCCCTTTTGCTAAAGATACAGTGGTTCTGCTTGTGCTGCTGTGAGTCAATAAAGGCTGAGATCGGTGCTGAGATAATGGTAAAGAAGGAAAAGCCTTCTAAAACCTCGTTATTAAAGTGTCTCATCAAAGGCAATGAGAACTTTGGGCATGGGTTTCCAGGGAGCTGATATTCCCCAATGAGAGTTGTTGCCTTTTCTCATGCACTGTCTCCAGCTTTCTGGGCACTGGCTTCTGATTTGAGAAGCCAGTCTTTACAGCAGAATTGCCATATCTGTTTCCTCCCTTTGAAATAAACATATTTAATTTCTCCACTTTTTGCATGAATCATGTCTCGTTCAGGTCACTCAGGAAGAGAAAGCAGGGCTCTGTGGGTGTTGTGCATCGTCAGAGCTTCTATTCTGCTGGGAGAGTTGTCAGATGCACCAGATGAGCAACCCCTGTGAAGAGCCAGAGGGAAGCTGTGGCATTGGAGCCATGCAACCACCTGGCATTGCAGTGGGACAGAAAACATGGAAGAAGGTGCCACCCAAGCACAGAGAAACCTTTTGTAGGCTGTAATTAATTCATACAGGATACTGTTACTAACACCAGCAGATTCAAAGCAGGGATAACCTGTTGAAAGTTGTACTTGAGGAAATTAGAGAAAGGAGTGAGGTGAGATAGGTACAAAAGGTGAAAAAGAAGATTTACTGTGACAGTTTCAGCTATCTGAATGTCAGTATCCCTGGAAATCTTACATCCTATATATTCCTGGTTGAGAAACACAGAGGTGTTCAACTTGTTTGGATTGCTACCTGTTCTTAATTAAAGGATGATCTGCACTTTATTAAAAATTAAATTACTGTATGTCAAAGGCATATTACTTGGCATGGAAGAAACTACTTTGCCTTGAAAATCAAAACATTGAAAACATAGAGATAGATTGACAGTAGTTTATTGCTATTAAGTTTTTACTGCAAATACAAAAGATGGTCTAGAAATGGAGTTTGAATGTGAAGGGGGTAAAATAACTTCCTGTAGTGATAAAGTTCTTGATTAGGTGACCTCCAACCAATTGATAAAAGTCATTATTAAATATTCCAAAAATATTTAATTTTTGAAAATGAAGGTTTTGCTTAGTTATTTAGAATCTCCTCAGGTTTCAAATAAAAATGTATCTAGAATCTTCTACTTAAGGAAAAGCAGTAGACTTGCCACCAAGTTTTAGAAGTGAATGCACAAAGCTAAACTGTTTTTCCTTTCTTACCATTGTTTTCTGTCCCTTCTACCTTCTTCTTTGACAGTGTTCAAGAGAAAGGGGGATGAAAAAAACAGTTTAATTTTTAGCTTTCATATATTAACATAGATTTCAATATATGCCAGTCTGCCATTTACCAAAAAAGCTGTTGTAAATAATTTATTTGTATCCTTACAAGGCTTGGCATTAATGAAGCTGAGGGATATAGGAGTTTGCATTGGGAATGGAAGGTATCTTACATCCCAGTCTCTTAATACATTCAAATAATCTTTCTGATCAACCCAAAACTTAAAAATTAGCTAATTTCTTCTCAGCCATTCTCACAGAGATCCATCTTTCTCTTCCCTGCCAAACTTCCACACCTACTTTTGTGTCTTTACATTTACATGTAAAGATGTTTTCATTTTATGCAAGATCACTGAAGTGGTGTGAACAGGCAGATCAGAGTTCAAAGGAAGGGGTCCAACATCTCCCTGGGACTGATTAAGCCTATCAGGCCAGGGAAGGAGAAGAAATAGGATGAAGATGAATCTTCAAGAAAAACATAGGGCTGCCTGCCTCTCAGTGATTCCATTTGGGAAATTTGAAGCCAAATAAAGCAACAGAAACAGAACTCAAGTGATCCTTCCCTCTACTAGCCTTCTGAGAATTACCTGATGGCAGCATTTACAAAGAGCAGCTGTTTGTAAGTGCTCTATCACAGTAACATTTGTGTATCTTTCCATAAAGACATGTCAAAGTATTTATAATACCTGTAACATGCCTTTTTTCTGACCTTTCTTAGCCTGGTTGGTATTTATCACAGAAAAATTTTCTAAAATGATTGATGTATTTGGATATTGTTTGTGTAACCAGAGTAGGAGAAGGTGTCATGTTGTTTGTAAGAGAAGGAAAGGAGCAAAGGGAGATTAACAGGTTTCCATGGTACAAGTAATTTGTGCTATTTGAACTTCATTCAGTCCTTTGCAAGAAATCTGGACATGTCAAGAATTTTTTTTTTGGTGCCAGATTGAACAAGTTCTCTAGGGATGGGTACTGGTAACTGAAAGAATGACCTTCTAACATAAAATCAAGGGAGTCAACTGTGTATATCTGTTGTCAGAGCTAGGCTAGTATGTCAGAGTGCTGTGTGATGCTGTACATTGGTGTCCACAACAAGTTTAAAAAAGCAAAAGCAGCTTTCCCACAGGCATGATTTTTTTTTACCCAGGAGTGCCACAAAAATGCTTAGCTGGAGAGTTCTCAGTCATGACAAGTCGCTGGGTGTACCCATACAGTGGTCTCTCAAGTAATACCAGTTGTGTCCTATGTCACGCACCTCAGTATTGCCTCTGCCAATAAAATACACTTTTCAGATGAGACTAGGGGAAATGAAAACCCAAGTAATTCCTAAGTTATAGTCTTCTTCAGATTATTTACTCTCTGTGTTTTAGTGTGATTCACGACTGTTTGTTTTTGTTTCCAGTTATTCAGTTCAGTGGAGTTTGGCAGAAGATGGCTGCTTCTTCATGAGGGAGTTGCACCAAACAGATTCTACTGGTAAGAACAAAAACCTCTTCTTCATTTCCTGGACAGAGCTTCACTATATGTACAGAGATCTTGAAATGGGGGCTTGAAGGAAACACGGCTGAATGCAGACTGCACCACTGATTTGTTTGGATTAATTAAGAATTGGTATTAAAGGGTTATTATTCCTCCTGTTATGTATTTATACAGCATTTAAAAATGGGGGGTTGATCTAAGGATGATGCATAACTGAAATATACTGAATAATAGCTGAAGAAAGTATTTATTCGGGAGGGAAGAGTCCTACAATTTCCTGTGGACATTTTGAGTTCAAATATGATTCTGTTCAGCATAGACTTGTTTGCTTTTGCACAAAATAGAGAAAAGATAAAAATCAGGTCCTGCTACCAGTGAGTGTCAAAGACTGAAGGCTTGGAGCCTTTGAGGATACTAGCATTTTGGCCACAGGTAACACTGGACATCCTCAGTGGTTTTGTAGCTGACCTTAGACCTGCTTCAGTCCTTGAAAGTGAGCAAGTTAATGACCATTGAACGAGGCATGCACACAGTTAATTATGAGCTTAAAACACTCTGCAGTATTGCTTCTAAGCAGCAGTGCAAGATTTCCAGTAAGATTTCAAGCTATATATGAATCAGCCATGCCCTAGTTCCTCTTGCTGAATGAGTCTTTGAATGTCTGTTACAACACTGGAAGAATGTTTGCAAGTTTGATGCCAAAGTTACCTTAAAGTATCATATCTCTGTGTTACTGATACAAGCTTAACTCTTTGCTGAATTAACTTACACTAAACAATTATATCAAAATGGACCATAGCCTAGATAGTTATTCTTGAATCTTAGCATCTCACAGTTTTTAATATATGGAGAGTGTGTGATGGATGATCTGACTTCAAATTCAAAGATAGTCAACCACTGAAAGATAACCCATGGATGTGGGTCCCAACGTTATTTTGTAGTTTGTCACTACAAGTAAATTTATTTGAATTTTGAGTTTAATCTTCCTTAGTTTTAATCATCACAGATTTACTTGGGGATTCTGGTGTATGATCCTCTTCTCGTTATTCTGATTGCAGACGGATCTCTTTGTGTTTGCTTTCCATAGCAATGCAATAGCAAGTAGTGTAACTTCAAATCATGTAGAAAAGAAAGCTGAGGAATGAATGAGAAACTGGACCGTTTTCCTGTGAATATGATTGTCGTAGTCGAAATTGAATATAAGTTTAATTTTTTGTATTTCATCTTACTCCTCTCTGTTTACACTGGTATAAATCTGCAGGACTTCTCATCAGCTCTTTATGGAAGCAGTAGTCCACCTGTGTGCAATGTTGGCTCAAGTCATGTGAATCTGGCCTTAAAAAGAAAAGCTTTTGACAACAAAGTCACCTTGAAATCAGGATGAGATGAGCCAGATGATTACATTGTGGCCCCCAAGGTAGCTTCTAAAAGATAAGTTTGTGCCAAAACCACAGGTTTTGAATATATCAAGATTCAGGAGTGGTTCAGTCAAATATTTTAATTTATGAAGGAAGTAAGAGCTCTAGGTCAAATTTACTTCTAAAGTTGAATTTATATTTGGTCTGCAAAAGATATACCTTTTAAATCCTTTCTCAGAACCTGTATTAGCTGCAGTGCTTGCAGACTAAATTCCATTTTTAACTTCAACTTGTTTTTACAGACAAGCATATGTGTATTTATATCACTCCTATTTCTTTCCTGCAGGTCTTCTAACAGGGTTTCAAAATATCAGATCAAAAAACACAGCCCCACACCTCTCTTGGTTTGAGGTTTGGTTTTATTTGTTCATTTTGGTTTTTTGTTTTGTTTTTGTTTTGTTCTGTTTGTTGTTTTGTTTTGTTTTTCTGAGCTAATAAAAGCAGAAGGTTCTAGAAATCTCGGGGCCCAGTCTTTGAGATATCCAACAAAATTTTACTCATTGAAAGGTTGGAGAGCTGGAGAGAATGTCCTTGTTCCTGGATCCCTGTATCCTGTACTGCACTCCAAACCTTTTGAAGTTTCCCATCATTACTTACAGTAATTGCTTATTGTGAATTGAGCTGATGTATGCCTGCAATAAGAATAATGATAAAAATTATCCTTTTCCCTTTCTGTGGAGCTCAAACTTTGAAGGCCTCTTAGAACCTAACAGATATGAGAACTCAGGCTTGAAGCTTCAAAGGCAAAAAGTAAGTTGAAAAGATGAAAAGGTGTTCCAACCATCCATCTGATTCCCTATAGCCATAAACAAAATATCAAACTACAAGCCTGTATTTTCACCTTGAACAAAATGTCCCTTGTGTAGCACACCTCAGTGTAAGGGAGACTGTACTTCTGCTATCAAAACTAAAAATAATACAACTTATGGAGATAGTGTTATATGTCATTATGGATTATTTATTAAGATTATCATAACCTTGGGAAAAAAATACAGTTAGCTGCCATGATATGGACACTGTCCTCAAAACCATACATAATAGAAAACAGAGCTGTCTGTGTGTAATTCAGAACATGTACACCAGAGAGCAACTCTGGGCTTTTCTATGCATTTCCATTTCTGTGCAACCAAGTACCTGAGTACAAAATAGGCACTGAAGTGCTGAATTGGAAGGGCAGCCCTTTGCCCTCAAAGCTTGGCCACTGCTGACTCCCCATGCAGAAAAGCAAAAAGGAACTGGGACTTAGAGCATGCAGATGTATAGTTGTAATTAATATTTCTACAGCAACATCTCTATAGCCAGTGCTGAAGTACAAGCTGGGTAGAGACTTGCTCAGTGCCCTGTGGATTGTTTTGTTGTTTGGGTTATTGGGGTTTTGTTTTGGATGTTATTTTTATTTATATTCATTATTATACATTTTAGCTTGGTGATATGAAGAGTCAGCCTGAAAGTTTGGAAGACTGACTTCCATTTATTCTTAAGAGCGGAAGTTAATATTGAAGGAAATTATCTCAAAATCACAACTGTACAAGGAAAGCAGGCTGTGGGGATACTCTCCTCTGTTCTTGGTGTTTTCTCTAAATCAAAGGTTTTGAAGGGATCACCAAGAACACCCTTGTATTGTGCAGAGAATAAGGGCCATATTCCCATATTTAAGGAAGGTTGAGGAGTTGCTCTAATACAAACTGCTTCCAAGACTGTCTAAACCGGAAGCTTTCAAGAAGGCATTGAGACAGATCAGGAAGACACAAAATCCATTGGCATCAAACCTTCTTGAGAATGCATTTACTAATGCACTGTCTTTTCACAGGCAAGTGACATATGGAAAACTTTAAAGACTTTCAAATGGATTTGAATGGTTAATGAAAGTATAGATACATTTTCCCAATTGCTCACTGGTATTTTAATTGCAATTTTCACAGTATCATGTGGTCTTGGTAGATGGTTTCTGGGTGACTAAGCCTTGTGAGTAAACATCACTAAGCTTGCTAGTTTTAGTCTTGAGATGGCTTTGCCTGCAAATGTAAGAAAAATGGTATTATCTTTTACAGCTGCATTTCTTATATCTGTTTCCAGGAGAATTTTCTTTTGTATTCTCTTGCTTTTGGCTGCTTTGTGAAACACCCTCTCCTATTACCACCCTAGAGAAATGTAAACCCCAAAGATCAACATTAAAGAAACTTGCTGATGCCTCCTGCATAACTCTGAGAATCAAACATTGTGTATAGATTCATAACAGCTTCTTGTAGCTCATATGCATTTTGTATTCTTGAACCCTCTGTTTCATTAAGGGGAGTCATTAACATGAAAATAGAATCTTTGTTTATTCAGCGCTCCTCTGTTCCCTCTTCTCATTCTTCCACCTGCAGCTTGTAAGTGATGCCCCGACATCCACACTTCTCTGGTAATGTCAGTCTGTGGAGGATGATATCAGATGGGAGATGAGCATATAAACTCTAACCTTTAAAGTCAAAGTTCCTTATCTCAAAAAAAAAAAAAAAAAAGGAAAAAGGGGTTTCTAATTCTCTACCTCATTAAAAGTTTTTAAAGATGCATGGCTTTAGTGATGGCTTACTGTAAAACTATCGCCTCTAATAATTGCTGTAACTTGGCTCTCAGATATCTATTCACATAATCTAGGGACGTGAAAGTGGTGTACTGAGAAACGCATAATCTACTTAGAGTCACCTATGTTTTCCTTTATGGAAACATAAAAGAATACATAATCCCCAAGCACTGCAGTTGTGCACTGTAGCAACAATTTTTGGGGTTTTTATAATTATCTCTCTGGCAGATTCTTGAGATTTTGCTGTTAAATGTACTGTGACAGATACATACATGAAAGTTATCAAGGTGCTTAGTAATTCTGGAACTGTGCCCTATGAAAATACCCTAATTACCAGGAAGGAGTATTCTAAGCTATTTTAGTTCAGCAGGGTAATATAGAAACCGCAAGTTAATATACATGGATTATTGTTGATAGCACGGTGTTTACTAATGGAGTTGGCATTGGAGAAAGTGAATACATTAGATGTTAGTTAAAAGAATTGCATATATAGTTTAAATATGTCTGGGTTTACTTTTGTGATACTTGCTGATTTTCAGCATATATTCCTGTGGTGGAAATTTGCTGGCGAATACATTGGTTCATAGTGAATACAAATGTGAACACAAATGGTGAATCGGTCACAGAATCACAGAACATTAGGGGTTGGAAGGGACCTTGAAAGATCATCTAATCCAATGACATGACGAGAGGCAATGGGTGCAAGCTAGAGCACAAGAGGTTTAGGGTCAACAAAAGGAAGAACTTTTTTACAGTGAGGGTG
>WYEA01023300.1:343-11531 GCA_033558465.1 Alcedo atthis
CACCCCCAACTCTCTCAGCCTGTCCTCACAGGAGCTGCTCCAGCCTCTGAGCATCCTCCTGGCCCTTCTCTGGACACCTTCCAGCCCCTCCAGATCTTCCCTGTCCTGGGGGCTCCAGCCCTGGAGGCAGCTCCAGGGGGGTCTCCCCAGAGTGGAGCAGAGGGGGAGCCCACATCAGTGTTTGGGTTTGCCCTGGCCCAGCTGGAGGACCTTGCCCTTGGTCACTTCTGTTGTTTTGGTCTTTACATGTTTTAGCTTCTGCTGAAGGTGCTTCTCCAGGCAGCCTAAAATGATGTGGAGGTGAAACTATTTTAATCTGCATTTCTTACTTCCCAAGTGGCAGTTTTTTGGTCTGCTCTTGAGGAAGCACATGTGAGTGTGATCCAGTAACACAGGGAGATGGTTTTCCCTGCTGTACCTGGGGGGGAGCAGAGCTTACCTGTTATTCATGTCTTGGGCTGCAGTCTCAAAGCAAGGCAAATAACTCTTTATAGAACAGCCAACATACCTGAGACTCCCTATTGTTATAGGGGACCAGTGAGGTAATTCTATATTCAGAGGCAAGAACTACTGATGCCATTACTGAACCTTGGTCACCATTTGTGCCCCCTTGACAGATTAAGGAGCATCAAGAAAGATTCTCAAAATTCTCACCTTTCCTCAGGCACTAAAATGAATATTCTTGCTCTGAAAGCTGGTAAGTAAAAATGTTAAGTTTACAGAGACAGGGGTAAAGAATGGAGCAAATCCACTGGTCACCTGAGCAGATGAGAAGGTAATTAAATGTTAATTTCATTTTCTCTTTTAAACTACCAAAATGTATACATGCTTGTGCTGCATCTGGGATTTGAAATCCCTTATGGAAAGACACAATACCTTAAAAATTCCTCCAAAACATATTAGTGTTGTAATAGGAAGTGCTTTCTGTTGTTCTGGTTGCTTTCTACTATCTGATGGCCACAGAACTTTAATCCACTTCTCAATAATATTTCCTCTTATATTCATAAATCCAACCCATTTTTAACAGCATCTGCTTCTAAGTAGTACCTCTCTGAAATACTTCTACACCTTTTATTCCTTTAATCCTGTGAAAGAGGAACCACATTCATCTCTTAATACCCAGATGACCAATTCTTAGTCTAAAGCCCTTCTCAGACTCTTTGCAGGATTTGAATAAAGGACCTCGAATATATTTCTAGTTAAAAAAGGTCTGTTGTGTCCAAAGGAAATGTCTTTTTTCTGTGCTAAGATATTCTCCCTGACCCCCTCCCCTAGGCATCCATTAATTGAAGTGTTTTTACAGGTGTTTAAGGGGTGCTTGATTTTTATCTCCTTTTTTTGCAAGCTCTCAATGGAAACCAAAGAAAGCATGACCAGGCTGGTAATTGCTGTGGGAAATTGAAGTGGAACTGTTTCTCTGAACCCTTGAAAATGTGAGAATCAGCAACTGAGCTTGTCCAGCCTTGTGGCAGCCAAGCAGTTGTTCTGTTACTGCCCTTCTATGCCTTCTTAACATGCCTTCCTCCACCTTCTGGGAGCTCTGTGCTTACCTACCGTTTAGAAACTGCCCTTCTAGTTGCTTTTAAAGATGTTTGCTTGAATTCACAGTATTGTATTGCTCCCTCATAAAACACACTCCTTAAAAGTAGTGGATGCTACGTTTCTGTAACAAGAAAAGTCCCACCTGTGGTAGGTTACAGAGTAGAGCACAGATGGTGCAAATAAAGGGAAAAAATCCATCGTTTACTAACATTTTATATTCTGCAACAGATGCCACATCAAACTCAGACCATTTTTTCAGGCTTCTGTGTCAAATGTCAGGGAGTAAAGCAGGAGGAACGCATGAATGGTGCTGGCACAAAGCCTGGAGTGGTGTGTCTTGGTTTTGAAGTATGCTAGCAATCTTGTTTGTTTTCAGAAAGGGCAGATGTGAAGAGCTAAGGAAAGAAACACTCCCCATGACTGTCTAGGAAGTCAAACCTAGGACGACACTCACAATTCTCTGCATGTCACTGTGTTCACATGGGTGCAGCAGAGCTTTTCAGGCATGGGTAAGCTGTGTTACATCTCAGGCTAGATTTTTATCCCAGTGAAATCCATGGAAAAGCAACAGTTTGATGTTAACGCTGGGTTATGCTGAGTTCAGGGTTAAGCAGAATTGGTAAAACTGTGCTTAAAAGATAAGCACAGTAGACTAAAGTTGGTCTTGGGATACTTATTATGGTTCCTATGAACTTTTTGAGGCTTATCTTGTGCAATATCTTCCTATCCAAAAGTCCCTGTCCCACTGCTGAGACTGCAGTGAGCAACAGGGCCTGTTTTACTTCCATGGTGCCTGTGAAGTATGATTGTGAAAATGAATGATAGTGAAAACTAGTGATAGGAGAGGTCTCAAAGAACTGAAAAGCTTGTGCTGGCACCACTGATATGAAGGCAGCCTTTGGTATTGCAGCAGGAGAGGATACAAGAAGCCCTAAAACTGAACATTTTATTAGGACCTACCAGGAATCCCACTTGTCCTCACTTGGAAAGGTAGGAAAAGGAGAAAAAGGAAACATGAATGAAACCTTGAAGTCAGGAATGACTGTACTGAAGTAATTTGGACAGGGTGCTAAATACCTCAGGGACACTGTGCCCAAATCTTTGTAATGATGGCTCCTGAACTGCCACAAACACTGGCAGAAAAAACCCCTGCAAGAGTATAAAACCACATGTGACTTTGCAGTTCAGTGTTATACTGCTCTTTGTCATGTTTTTAAACCATAAGGAGGCTTTCTTTCCCTGTGCCAGAGACTGCATCACAGGGAACCTGGTGGCTCATGCTGGTTTCTCAGTGTTTACACTGGGATTGAAAGCTCGACAAGCCAATAAGCAGTTAGTAAGGCATAGCTGAAAAGATGATTTTCCTTTTGGCACTGAACATGCAGCTGCAACATGTTGGAGTTAGACTGGTGGTAAAGCAGCCAAGCTGCCTCTGCCTGTTTGCAGCACATGTCATCAAACAGGAGAACAAATGATCCATCCTGGTTTAATAAGCTGATGAAAATCCAGGAGCAGGACAGAAACCAGAGCAGAGGAGAGATCTGGTCCTTACTCAGTTGGATTGTCAGCTGCAGGGCTGAGCTTTGGCAGCAGCTGTGGTGCCATTGCTTCTTGCCCACCAACCTGCTCCCACGCTGGAATTCCTTTAATTCCCATCCCCAGTGCATTCCTTGACTTATCTGCTGTCCAGAGAATGAGGCTCTCACTTTGTTTTCCAGTCTCCGAGTTACTTCTCCTGAGGGGCTTGGGGATCACCCCGGCCCCTGGTGCAGCTCCCTCTGCCCACGCCCTAGTTCCAAAGCAGGCACTGGGGTAAGGTGCTGTAGCCACGACCCTGCTGTACCTGGGTTTGCTTCCAGCAGAAGCTGCTATTTGGTAGGATTAGGGGGTTGAAATATATTGGCACCTCTTGCAAAGAGGGAAGTCAACACCTGCATCACACATCTGCTGGAGCTGCCGTGGTACTTGAAAAAGATCTTGTGTTCTTAGCTCACATGTAAAGAAAAATGATCTCTGACACTTCACATTGACCACACAAAGCACACTGCGTTTTGTTAGTTGTTGTGGTGTTGTTGCACCCTTTTCCTGGCATATAGATTTAAAATCCTCAATATTGTTCTCTGTTTTTCCCTGTAAAATACACAGCCCTACGTGGCTCTGGAATTTTGGTGCCTTTCACTGTATCAATGTAAGAAATTGGGTTTAATCTATGAATCTACAATTCAAAAACAAAGAAAAAAACCCCACCCCAACAAAAACCTTACAAAAATAAACATACAACCCCTCTAAATTAAAAACAAACAAAAAACCTAAAAAGTGAATCCAAAACCAGTAATAATATTAAAAACGCACACACACAAAACAACAACAAAACCCCAAACCAAAATAAACTCCCCAAAACACAACAGCAAAAAAAACCCCAAACCACCAAACCCCCAAAGAAACACTTCCACATAATCAATGCTTTTCCAGTCACGGAACTTGCAGGGCTTGTCCCCTTTCCCTGTTTCTCCAGGAGTCACCCAAACTGTTCCCCTTGGAGGGGGGTTTGGTGTGTTTCTCACGGTCAGGCTCTGCTCACCCCATCACAGGGTTTTGAGGCAGTGGGAAATTTGGTTTCCTGAGGTAACAGAAGCATCTTTGTTTGAAACCTTCGTGTTGCAGAAATCCCCAAAGCCTGAGTGCAGTTAGAACAAAAGAAAGAAGCAACATCTGGTAAACTGGGATGCTGTCTGCACTGGCACAAAGAGGCAACAATAAAGAGCTTTTTTTCTGTTCTTGCAGATGATATTATTACGGCAGTCTTCTGGCTGCAGGGTTCCTGTGGGAATGAGAACATGTTGCAAAGCATTCTGATGGACAGAGCAGCTCCACTGTGGAAATGCTTCTCTGTTGGCCAGTTCCATGAGAAAATGCCGGGGCTGACTTGCAGTGGGGGCAGGTTTGTGCATCTTTCGTGGGTATATTTGAGCTGGAAGCTGGTGGCAAAGCCACGTGCAGTGTAAAGCCGCCTTCACTAGTGGAGGCGGTCGCTGGACTGTGTTGGGTTCTTCGCTCTCCTCTCCTGCCTTGGAGCACATCCCTCGTATTCCTCCCTTTTCCCTGCAGTGCCGCCTGGTGTGGAGCTGGTCTATCCCGGTGTCCAACCGGCGAGCTGGGCAGTTCTTTGCCCCCGTGTACGATGGCTCTGCTGGCACCAGATGTCAGTGTTGGTCTGTGCTCACAGTGAAAGGGCACGGCCCCGTGTCCCTCCGGACCAGGGGGCTGAGCGAGTCCCTGACCAGCTCCAGGTGGTGACAACCGGCCTGAGAGCTGCCCTCTCCCATGGCCGAGCCGGAGAGAAGTGCTGTCAAAATGCAACCGTTGCAATAAACCCACGAGACAAAATCTGATTGGAATGTTCTGTCTGGCCTTAGGGAATACTGGGAGCATGGAGAGGAGCTGGGAAGTTTTCTATGCTCTCCTGAGCATGTTTATCCTCAGTTTCTTACAGGCTTCTACCTAATTATTCACTGTTTCAATTCCAGTAACTAAGTTTTAATGCGTGCTAATCTATCTCTACATAGCCTTAGATTTATTTAGATCAGCTGGTTGAAAAAGATATATTTATTATTATCTATTTTTAATCCACTATATACAATTATTGTAAAGCAGGCATGTGACCCAAAGACTTTTCATGTGTTTCTGGTTGTAATCAGCTTTATGTAAACGCTTTTTCTGAACAGTCAGTGCACTCAGACCGTTGTTGCCACTGTTGTTACCTCTTGTCCCCAGTACAATTGCAGTCTGGCTCCTGTGCTAGGTTGTCATTGGCTCCCCAACAGCCTAAATCCAGAGATCAGCCCCTCTCCCAGGACTGCTTGGTGCTCTGCCCCACCTTAGGATGTGTTTGTCTTCAGCATGCAGTTAGGTGGGTGCTAGGAGATGACCTGCTAAAAATCATTACCTTTCTAATTTCCCTACTCCTGCCATTCTAATAGGACTATAAATATCTGTCATAAGCCTTTTACCAATTGTACAATCTATAAGAAAACAGTATAGTTAAAGGGACAGGTTTTTTCTGGTAGCATGTGTGTTTTTCTGGGTTTGAGAAATGACTGATGAGTCAAGTAAGAGACCAACACTGCTGCATAGAGATAACAAAACACCAGAAATGTTTGATACTGGTCAAATGCCACAACAGCAATCCAAACTTGGGCTTTTAGGAAAAGATTTTATGTGTGTATATATATATATATATATGTAAAATACTTGCTTAAAAAGTAAATTGTTCAATGGCATCAAGAAAAGAAGAACCTCTTTGCTGAGGCTGCACAGCTCCATTGAAAGCAGAGGAGCACACAGCAAGCAGCACCTTGGGTTAAATATAGCATTTGAATATTAAATGGAAGTGTGATTTAAGGTAAGATTTTGTTGTTTAATAGACCTGGATTGATTTTTCTGCCTTCTGTTTCTGAAATTGAACTTTGAAAGAAGCTTTTGACCTCTTCAGCAATGACTTGCCCAGCACGTTGTGAGTAAATGTATCTCTTTTGCTCCTGTCATGCTCCTCAGTAATTTACTTTCCCCTAATTCTCATATTTTTAAAGAAAGACAATTAATTCCCATCACTCTGTACTTCAGCATCACTGTTCTTTTTTTCTTCAGGTATCTGTCAGAGTCCTCCCTACAGTGTGTCTTTTACCTAGAAAAAGTCTGTATTTGTTTCTCAGATGGGGGCTGTTCTGCACCACTGATCATACCCCTCAGGTTCTGTCACTTTGCAGAAAGATGTTCTGATTTCTGCTTTCCCTAACACTTTTCAATATTTGTTTTTAAACCTTAGTAAGCAACAGATCTTTTTCATAGGACTATGCAGTATAAATCCAAGCTCTCTTGGGTGCCAGAGCCTGGCAGGGGCTGCCCAGGGGGGTTGTGGAGTCTCCCTCTCTGGGGACATTCCAGCCCCACCTGGATCTGCTCCTGGGTGATCTGGTCTGGGTGACCCTGCTCTGGCAGAGGGGTTGGATCTTCTAGATCTCTTCCAACCCCTAACATTCTATGATTCTATAAATATATAGTGTTCCTTTTAAAAGGGCATTCTTTACTTCATCCATCTGTGTCAGATTCTGGGGCAGATTTGCATTTTTGGAGATCTTTGATTCTGATTCTAGGGGGGAAGTCTTTCAACCCTGACACTGCTTCCACAGATGACAGTCTAAGATCTCAGTGCTTGTCAAGGGGCAGAAAGGTGAATTCTTGGAACAGAAATTCTTAGACTCTAGCTCTGTCAGAAAGAAGATGTATCCTTAGTCTAGCTGCCTTGTGAAGCAGCACTGCCTGCTGCTCTCTAGGTCCCAGCCTACCCGCTGCTGAGATAGGTGATGGGGAGGTCTGGATATACATTGTTTTCCTACATTTTAGAAAGCCTGGTTCAAGTGTTGAGTGAGTAAACTTACAAGATACTAGCTGTGCTAGCCATAACTGTCTTTGGACAGAGGGAATTATTTAACCACTTGAATGTTATGCCCATGGGCCCTTTGCAACAGGGAATATGCTTTTGCACTTGTGTGTTCCACAGCTCAGTGTAAGAGCAACAACAGAGCAGAAACCAGAGCTGTTGTCATTGCTCCGTGGCCCTGTGGTCAACTGGGTAAAACTTGGAGATGTTTTTTAGTGTTTTGCTTTTATCCCCAAAATGGCATTGAGAGGAAGAGAGTATAAAGACAGAAATTCCCAGTGCACACCTTAAACTCACCAGTATCCCTAAATGGCAACTAGTCAGTAGGTGAAGTGGCTGTAGCTTGAGGAAGGTAAAAATGAGATGTTTTAAATACTATTTAACATGCTGATATTTCATCTCTTGCCTTCCCCCACATTATCTATCTTCCATTAAACTGAAACTGTATGAGTTGATCCCTTGTGTGAAAGTATTTACATCTGTAAATACATTTCCATTAGGTCCTCAGAGGAGGGAGAAGGGGAAAAAAAGTAGAAGAGTAACTTCATATTAGTAGTATTGAAAAAAAAAATATTTGGAAAGAGAGAAAGAACTGGAACATTGCTTTAATTGAAAAGAATGATAATGTTTATATTAGAATAAATTACTGGAAAAAAAGCCCTAAGATAAATTATTAAAAGATGTCTAGAAAAGTATGAAAATATATCTAGACCACAGAGTCAAAATAGATTATATTTTAGGAGGACATAGAAGAGAACCTGAAGCTTCCTGTTATTCTCCTGTGTTAAATTTGTAATAGAAATAAGAAAGTGATCTCACCAAGAGCTGTATTTCATTGTCATCTCTGATGGTTCTTGTGTTGCCTTGGGAAGCCATGATCATGAATAGTAAAAATACAAGCTCCACATGCCCTACCACACATGTTGTGCTGGTTTGGGTTTTTACTGGAGGAATTCTCAACTGGCTTATCTCTGATAGAAATTCCAGAGTGGTCTTTTATGGAAAAAATTGCTTTGGAACTCTGGTCCACCCAGAGATACCTCCAACACCCAACAGCATTCAGCCAGGGGATTAGCTCTGGCTTTGTCTTGCTTATCTCTGCTTAATACCTTCTAGGTCTGCCTGTGATTTGCATTCTCACCTGCAGCTTTTCTTACTGTTCCCTGTTCTCACCATCATGCTGTTATGATGTAATTTTTGACTGGTACTTCTAAGCCCCTTGCACAAAATGAAAGAAACTCACCAGTTTTTGAAATACTTTCTGACAGCAGTAACAGAAAAGATGCTAAAGCTGTAATAACGTGGTTAAAATGCTGGAAAACTGGTCAATTTTAGAAACATGCAGAAGCCAGAAAGTAGCCACAGCATGTATCCCATCTTATTATCCCTGAGGAGTTCCACCCTGTCAGTGTGTTTCTAGCTGTGTAGGAAGAATGCAAATTAAATACTACACTTACTCAAATTTTCCTGCTTGGTGGTAGTAAGACTGGCTGATGTTATGGCAATGGTATTTTAATGCTGCCTTGAGAGATGAGGTAATACTTTGATCACTGAAAGGAATTGTTCTGTAAGGGTTTTTGTCTTGATTTACTAAAAATGCTGAGGAGCTCTCATTTGTGGGGAACTTCTGTGTATGTTATCCAAGGAAAAAAGTGAAGTGCGTGTTTTGTCGTTTTCTAATTCAACACCATGATCCAAACCCTACTGGAGTTTTAGGACTTTCTGACTATTGCTATGGGTTTTTGCATTGGGTTAAGAAGCCAGGAATCCTTTTGACTTTCATGCAAGTGCCCAGTTTGTCTCTCAGCTCATAAAGCTACCCAACAATGGAAGGCAGCCCCTTTACAGGGCCTGTGCTGTCAGCTAGGGTTTTCACACAGGTTCTTTCTCCCTGTGCAAGTAAGGACAGAGCAGGATTCAGTTCAGAGGTGAAGACTGGTGACTCTTATTCTCCAGTTTTCCCTCAGGGAGCAGAATTTTTCTTCCTTCCCAAAGATTGCCCCACGAGGTATCCTCCTAAGAGAGCCAGAGTGAGGTGGATGTTCAGGACAATCTCTCACATTACTAAGTTTTGTGGTTTATTTTCCTTGCCCTGGTTTTACTCCAACTGTTTCTCCATGAGCACAGAGTTTCACTTAAACCTTACATCTGTGAAAAGAATCTATTTGTGTGCAGCAGACTGCTACAGTGGTTAATATTTCCCATATTTCTGGGGACAGTTGATGCAAAACACAGGATAGTATTTTCTAAATGGCACGTTTCTGACTGGAATCCCATTAGTCATCTTTTCTAGACAAAGGAGAAGGACCATGGCTACGCTCAAAGTCAGGTTACTTCCAAAGCAGAGTGAAAAGAACTCATCAAAATTCACAGCATTTTCAGAGCGTGCATTGATCTATGTAGCTCTCAAAATTTCCAGGGTGTGGGGTTTTTTTCTCTTCTGGAGGAAAAGACAGGTGTTTGAGCTCCAGCATCACCCACAGCACTAGTCATGTTTTCCAGGTTGGCTTTCTGGATGAATTGTGGCTTCCAGTCTGTTCTATCTTTGGGATTCCTCCTCTGCTACATCAACACCTGGCACAGGGATCTGGTACAGTTCTGTGATGACTTTCCCCACTGCAAGCACACCACTAAAAACGTTAACAATGGTGACACACATCATGATGCAAAGGAAAAAGGATTGTGACTGCAAAATGCAACCTCTGCTTTCATGGTTAAACATGAAGTTTTAGTCCTGGGAAGTTAGAGAGCCCAGTGATGCCTTCCCTAGCATCTGAGTTAGGACCTGTATCAGCCAGTGATCAGTCACGAGGTGGGTACCTGAGCAGGCTGTGAAGCTGTGGAGGCACCAGGGGCTCAGTCAAGCCTGCTGTGGCCCAGCCCTCTCCACAGCAATCCCTAAAATTGCTGCTGAGATCAGAAGGATTTCAAAGAAAGCAAATCCCTGTTCTTCATCTTTCCACTTACTGGGGATAAAACCTCCACATGTGGCACGAAACTGCATTTTGAGTATGGAAATAGTGACCCTGGTGAATCTGGGCCAGACAGGAGGGTGACAAAATCAGCTCATCAAATTGCAGACTTGGTAACTTTGGTCTGGACTCCTGTGTGTCATTAAAATGGCATTAAAATGGCAGGGTTAATTCAGACTCAAATGAAAAAAAAAACAACAGCTCCTGTTGCCTTTCCCATTTCCTCATTTCAAACTTCATGTCTTAGACATTTAATTTGATATGGGACCATTTAATGTCATGTAAGGTAATTTCCACTAGTCCTAAGAAGTCAGTGTCAGGGTTTGGGTCAGTGTAGTGTTCAGTTCCATGTGCTGGGCTGCACACAAAGTCATCTTGCAAAGACTCAAAGACCAGGGGCTCTGCATGGCTTCTTCAGAAACAGAATGGATTGGGTGACTTCTAGGGATACTGGTAAAGAAAACATGTCTCTGCCAGGCAGAGTAGATGCTTCCATTTTAAATTATTTATATCATATAATATTATTTATATTATGAACTGTTATTATTAAGCTAGCTAAGGTTTTGGTTTTTAATTTCATTTCAGTTTAGAGTTTTATGTAATTAAATAATCTAGAGTCTTAGAGGTAGATTTTAAGAATTTGTTTAATTTTAAGTTAATAATGTATTTTGAATAATACATTTTAAAAATAGTAAAAGAATAATGTATTTTAAATGAATCATGTATATGAATGTATAATGTAATACATTATTTCATTCAACCTAGTTCGGGCTGATCCAAACCTACAGCAAAAGACTCTTTTATAATGTCATCAGATATGATATTCTACATTTTCTTTCGTTGAGGAGTCCTACACATCTGTCTTTTTCACTAGTCTGAAAACAGCAACTAGAGGTCATTACTTCTGTGGAACAGGGGGGAGGCAGATGCTGAGCCCAGCAGCAAACACAGCACTACTCAGCACCTTCCCAGCAAAGAGTACCCACCATGCTGTAACTGAGAGGGATGTCCAGAGCTGCCTTCAAACACTGTCACAACACAGGAGTCCCAAACACCAAATCCGGACATTTTCTTTTATAAGAAGGCATATGAATACATAATTTAGTAAACTTCTTTAGTACTAACAAGCTCTTGTAGCAGTTGTGCTACTGTAATGTCAGGAAAGCTGGGGAGGGACTTTTTAGGCTGTGGGGCAGTGACAGGACTGGAGGGGATGGATCCAAACTAGAGCTGG
>WYEA01023300.1:21499-48475 GCA_033558465.1 Alcedo atthis
TCCTGCTCTGGAGACATTCCAACCCCACCTGGATCTGTTCCTGGGTGACTTGGTCTGGGTGATCCTGCTCTGGCAGGGGGGTTGGACTGGATGATCTAGGTCCCTTCCAGTCCCTGACATCTGTGAATGTGTGATGCTCAGGCTCTGTGGGATGTAGATTACTGCGAATTAGAGTTTTAGCAGAAAATAAATGCAATTAAAGCGCGAGGAGAAAATAGGTGGGGGAGGGACATGGAGTGAGAGTCTAGGGAGTTCTGTGCTATGGTAGTTGGCACCGAGTGGCTCAGTGGGTCTCATCTGGGTGAGTGTTTGATCCCCCAGACCCCCAGGGCCAGTCTGACAGCCATTCTGTGTCAGTCACAGGAGAGCAGGGGGCAGTTCTGTGAGTGTTGGGACAGCTGCAGTTGTCGTAGCTACAGGAATAAGGAGGTTGGTTCCTGCTCAGGGTATAAGTGATACCCTAGGGGTATAGATTTACAGATGTGAATATACATATGTATGCAAAGAGTGGGGATATCCACGGAGAGTGAATGAATTCTGTGACTGGAGCACTCTGATTTGGCAGGACAGTAGCAAATCTGTCAAGAAAGTGAGACCTCTCATTTATTTTTTTTTATTGAGGTTTTTCTAATCAGATATAATATTTGTGAGCTATGTCATGTTGATAATGCTGAAAAGACAATTTATCTTTTCTGAGAACAGGCTCAGTGTGGACAGGTGTAGATCAAGCTTCTAATTGACTCAGCCTAATTCAGAGAGACAACTTTAAAGCATGTTTCAGCCTTCAGGGCATCTTTTGATGGATAGTTATGACAGTTTAGGTACTAATAACACTTGTTCACTAGAAAATAATTTTGAAACCATAGATCACCTATGTAGTCATCCTACAATTTAGGTTTCAGTTGTTGGAGTGGGTTACACTTGAATTAGAGGCTTACCAATCAAAACATTTCTATTTCATTCTCAAACCTCAATCACTTTTATTTTAACATCATTAAGGAAAATACTGTCTGTAACTTAGAAAAATGGAAGTAGTCTTGCTCAGAGCTGTGAGGTGTGGGCAGTGCTGGTGTGCAGAAGGTGGGTCACTTGTATCAAGTGAATTAATTTGATAGCACACCTTAGAAATTGAGGTTGCTGGTGTCTCTTGTAGGTGAGCAGGGTTTTTGGGTTTTTGAGTGGGCTGCCATTGCCAGCTGCAGCACACACACAGCGTGGTAGCATATGGGCCCCCTGTTCCTGTAAAAAGACCTTTTTAATGTGCATTTCCAAGTTCCTTCTGCTGCTCTGAAGGCCAAGGTGCATCTTCCCACCTTCCCAGTGGGTAGAGTGTTTGTTCCTTACAGTGGAAGGTTTGAGGGCTGAGGATGCATCACCTGGCCAGTGACAAGCAGCCTTGTCTGGAATGCAGCTGGTGGTCAGATGATGAAGCAAAGCTAAAATTACATTGCTTCTAAACCACAGCATTCAAACATCACAGTAGAAGGGTTGCATAGTGAATAGTTCTGTTCAGTATCCCTTGCTTTAATTTAGATGATGCTAATTCTACAGCTCCCTGATGCCACTGCAACTGAACTAACTAGAGCTGTGCTGGTTGCTGTTCCCTGTAGAGCTGCTGATAACAATGGAGCACTGAGGTGGTGGTGAATTACTGGGAATTTCCAGATGACTTGCTCAGATCCTGCAGTTGGCACCGTGTGTTTCCAGATGGTTTGTTTGGTTGGGCTATTTGTTGATGCTTTTTTGGTGTGGTGGTGGTGGTGGTGTTTGTTGCATTTGGGGTTGGTTTGTTTGTTTGTTTCCTCTGAACTCCAAACCCTCATTTGCTGTTACTTCAAGACTGCACTAAGTGGAGATGTTTATTGTTATGCTCTGAGTGCATAGTGGAATTTTCAAAATCACAGTATCACAGAAATTAGGGGCTGGAAGGGACCTAGAAGATCATCTAGTCCAAGCCCCCTGCCTGAGCAGGATCACCTAGACCAAAATATCCTTCCTGAATTTTAATTTTGTTAAACGAGTGAAAATGCACATTTGTGGAGTGATTTGAAAATGGAATGAGAGGAAAAGCATCCTCATTCTCCATTCATATTTGCTTTGCAGAACTCACATAAGAAAGGAACAGACTCTAGGAGTGGAAAGTCTAGTGCCTGCGTAGGTCTGTTACATTGCAATCTGTGTTCACAAGTTGCATTTACAGTGTCAAAAAACACTGATGAAAAAATGGCAGGAACTACAACTAATGTCTTTCATCTTTTGAACTCCCTCCTTCTTGGTGTCCTGGTGTGACCTGTGAGATCCTCATGTTTAATTAAACTGATATGGCCATTCCTGAGTCTCTGAGAGCACTGATAAAAATGTAGGACAGTCCCTCTCCTTCCCCAGCTTTGCCAAAGTATAACCCTGACTATGCAGACATCAGAACACACAGCTGAAGGCTCAAGAATTTTAAAACAGCAACCAAAAAAACCCAAAAGCAATTCCTAACTCACCTGGTTCTCCTTGGTCTCGTGTTCAAATTCTGTTTCTCTTTAGTCTCGTGGTGCTGTGGAGCTCACAGGCTGGGCAGACACAAGTCTGGCCATGCATGGCAGTGTGACACTCAGCTCCTTCTTGCCCTGGGGTAAAGGCACAGCTCTGGCTCCAGAGGAGCTTTGCCTTGGCACCAAGCCACATCTTGGCTGACGTGGTGTCAGTCCCACCAGTGCCCCTAGCTGCCCTGCTGTGGCAGCAAGGTACCTGCTCCTGGAGTGTGCTGGGAGGTGGCATGTGGCTCTTTCCTTCCCAGGTGTGAGAAGGTGGGGAGAAATTCCAACAAACAATCCAACCTCCACAACTGGTATGTCCTAGACAAAGCTTTCCATGAAAACTTAGTACTGTGACATGATTTAGGTGGTTTAGGTGATCCTGCTCTGGTGGGGGGGTGGACTACATGATCTTTCCAGGTCCCTTCCAGCCCCTGATATTCTGATTTCAGCCCCCGTCAGTGATGGGATAAATCAGATTTATTTTAAGATCAGAACCCTCAGAGCTGTAGAAACACCAAATAAGTCTAAGAAAAATTAATAGTAGTATCATGAAGCAAGATAGAAAAAAAAAAGCTTGTAAAATAATAACTACATATAAGAAATAAATATATCAAAAATCCATTGTGTGTTTGTCAACAAAGGCAAATCCCATCTGCTTTTACAGAAGGATTTAATGTAACCCATGCATCCAGCATGACAGAAAGGCAGTGAAATGCAGTGATGAAATCAGCAGTGAATTGCAGTGATGAAATCAGCATTGCACTGTTGCTCTCCTTTGTACTTCATGATGGGCAGAGATTTCCCTCTGGCCAGTGCAGTGACACGTGGAGCAAACAGACAAGCATGAAGGGAAAGTGTCCTCGGGGAACTCCTGCATGTCACTTGGACATGCTGATGGACAGGTCCACCTCACACCTTTCTGTATCCTGGGGTCAGGGCAGAACCTTTTTGAGACAAGGATAAGATTCAATTGCATTTTCCCTTCCTTATTAGGATACCAAGCATAATGAGGTAAAATGAGGGCTGCCTGAAAGAGCTGTTTATTATCAGTTAGACTTGCAGTGATTGAAAACCATTTAAACAGTGGGAAACTGAATGTGGAAAGACTTACAAAGTTGGTTGTTTTATACAGATCCTCAGCCTGTGGCTCCCTGCTCACCAGAGACCTCCACAGATGCTCAGCAATGCAGGAAATAAATGGTGCATAAATCAGTGCTGCAAGGTCAGTAAATTCACTGCTGAAAGTTAAAAGTTATTTGTGATCAGAGAGAAGCAGTAAAAACTATGAAATAGAGGCTGTAAATTTTGAGTAAAATTTGAAGAAGCAGAAAAATTTTCTCACCTGATCTGCTACTTTGGGCTGATAAAGGCTAATGTTAAATTTGCCTGTTTGCTCTTTCCTGGAAAGGAGAAATGTCACCATTAATATGGGAAGTTTTGGGGTTTGTTTTTTTTTTGGAAGCTCTGTATTTGTCCTGAGTGATGCTTCAGGTAAACCTATAAAATATAATGTATGAAACTTGAGGGCTCTCCTACCTTTCTGCCAGTAGTCTGCATGCTCCTGGCACTGAGCAGCCTTCTGTTCTCAACCCTAGGTGCTAGGAAGGATTTACCACCAGTTTCCAGTATCTCACCTGTGACCTTTTACATGCAGCTCTTACTTACTGCTTGCTTCCCCTTCAGTTAATTGCTAATCAGTTAAATTGAGGTTTTTGGATGTTAGGAAATGCTAGAAGCTATCTCCACATAGTAAGTAAAACAAGTTTAAAAGGTTGAGGGTTGCTGTGGACATCACTGGCAATAATCTGAACATCTTTTGACTGCATCTGTGAAACTTTATTGTGGATATCCATAAATGGATTTTAAGTCTACTTATTTCTTGAAAAGCTCTTCAAAGAAACTTTGGCTTTTGAAAGCAACACTTCATCTTTGCATGTTTTGTGGCTCAGTCTTACTGAGAGCTAATTGAGGTTATAGCAGTATCTGGCTTAATTTATAAGGTAATGGAAACAATAATTAAGAGCTTAGATATAAAAATGAGATGGAAAGTGAGCTGTTACTGAGCATCATGTAGATTATGGGCTCAGTTAGGCTTGTTGTAATACAGACCCTTAGTAACAAAGCCCAATAAGGAACAAGGTGAGGGAAAAATCTCTTTGCCAAGGTGTGTCCAGGTGTCTGTGTGACAGAGGAGGTGGCTGGTCCCATGGGTAGCTCATCACATGAGGCTGTTCTGAGGCTTTCAGACAGAGGGATCTGAGGTCAGGAAATTGCTCAGGTGGGGACTGTCCCATAAACGAGTGAATTGAGTTCTGGGCACCACACAAATTACTGAAGAGCTGTTGTTCAGAGGCTTTCCCAGGAAAGCAGTGCTGAGAAAGGGATGCAAAGCAGGCATTTGGGATGTGGCTCCCCTCCCTGCCTCCCCCACTCCCCTTCTGAAACACAGAGGAAAGCTGCTCACTTGTTGGAGCATTCACCACACTGCTTGTACTGGAGTGTGGTCCTTTCTGCCCTCTGCACTCTCACTTGGCTCTGGAAAGTGTGACCAAAGTTATTCTGGAGGGAGAAAATTCTGTATGGGAGTAAGAAGCAGAGGAAGAGGTAAGAGGAGATTAAACCAATACCGTGTAAAGGAATAAAAAGAATATGGATCAAAAATCCTGGTTATGAGGCTAAAAGTTTATCAGCTCTTTGGCATAATTATTGGCATAACAAACCCATTGCTGTTCATCTCAGTTTTGGTCAGGATTTCACTTCTTCAGGATCCTGTCCAAACCAAGGTGAGATTCTGCAACCTTTCGGTCCATTTCCTCTGGGAGGGTCCTAATAACCTTGTTTAACTGCAGTGGGTACTGTGACCTACCATATGAATACCAGTTTCTGGGCAAGTTGAGACGTGGAATGGGTAAAAAAAATCAAGGAAGAAATGGTTGGTTTAGACAACAGGCAACACGTTTGCAATTAACTTGAAAGTTTCAAAGAAATACCGATTTTATTACCTTTTGCACATCCTCCAAAGATGGAAAAACTTTGAAATCTCATTATTAGCCATTATTAATACCTTGCATTTTAAACAGTGTTGCTTTACCCTGGAGCCATCTCTTCACTGGATGTTAATAAAACCAATGACAACAATGCAAAGCATGCTGTAGTTTCCTGTCTGATTTTTCACCGTTTCTCACTTTTTACATAACATGTATCTACCAGGTTAATTAGAAGAATTCCTTTTCTGGGCAAGTAGTAAGCCATTTGAGAAATATATTGTCCATCCTTTCACAAGGCTTTCTGCAAATTACAAAAGGTGCCATTCTTTCCTCAGAGGTTTCCTGAAGTCAGGAATATTTAGCCAGTGAGTCAGAACCTCTTCACATTTTGCCTTTTAATATTTTTCCAGTTGCAATGGTTGTCTGTGTTGTTTTTTCTAAACCCCATAAAAGTATTTAAAAAAAAAATAATCTAATTAAGTGGAAACAGACTGAGATGTGACTCATCCTACAAGTCAGGGATTGGTTTGCTGATGTAATTTTGCTTTCTCTAGCCAAAACCTGGGAACAGTTATAACTACTTTAAGATTATATTATGTTGCTATACAACAAAATCTCAGTACTCTTAAGGAAAAAAAGGTTTCATAGGAATGACTTTCAGTCCTCCTGTTATTAAGTAAATTTTATCACTCCCCAGCTTAGTCCTGTACTCCTGCATGTCAGAGGAGCACTTTATTAGAACTCAGAAATCCAGTGGGGAATTTTCAAATGGAACAGTAGGTTTTTTTGCTCCATAAAAGGGATTTCTAGCAGATGACTGTGCAGCTGTAGTAACCTCATTGTTCAGGGTAAAGTGAGATTCTTCTTAGCATAATGCTGAATTTTCAACCTTCCTCTGTGTTTTCTGGGGAACTTGGGTAAGAGGCACCAAAAAAGTTGTATTTTTACTGTTGCATTGCTTAAATACGCAAAGTTAATTTTTGAGAAGTTATGATTTCTTTGGTTCCAAAATGCTTCAGCTCACAGTCTGTTTGCTTTATTGTTTTATTAGCCTTGCTGGGAAAAGAGCCTTTTAAGTTCTTATAGGAAAAGGGGAGGGAGCACCAACCAGATGAACATCTGAGAGAGAATTCAAAAGACAGTATGAAAAAGCCACAGCGTTTGGTGACCAGTTTGAGGCAAGTCGTGCGTTGGGATAGGGCCCCGTAGCAGTAGGCTGCGTGAGGGAGACAACAGGCTGCTCAGGGGGGGCCTGAAGGGACAGGAGGGAGAATCTTGGCTGGCTGAAAGGGGAAACCTCAGGCACATCTGTCGCTTGAGAAGATGGGAGGCTGAAGTGGGGTGATTTATCTCATGTTTCCCACCCAGCTCTGCTAAACTGGCCAGAATTGGCTTCCTTAGAACGTGCAGGCCTTTGAACGTCCTACGCCAGGGCCTCACGCTCAGCCCGCGCAGGCCCCAGGAGCAGTGAGCCATGGCTCTGGAGCCAGCACCCTCCCTAGCTGGGACAGCAGCACCTGCCTTGCTCTTGGCTGCATCTACACCTGCCATGGGATACACACTGGAGTAATCTGTACAGCACTGAGAGTGCCAGAGCTCTGGAACGGGCTGCCCAGGGGGGCTGTGGAGTCTCCTTCTCTGGAGACATTCCAAAGCTGCCTGCATCTGTTCCTGTGTGATCTGGTCGAGGTGATCCTGCTCTGGCAGGACTAGATGATCTTTCTAGGTCCCTTCCAGTCCCTGACGTTCTATGATTCTATGATTAGCTGTAGAAATGAAGCACAGTTTGGGAATCCTCCCTGGCAGAGCCAGGAAGCTGTGTTTCTGTGCCACAGCCTCTTCAGTGCCTGACACACAGAAATCAGGTCACATTCTGCTTCTCTCTCCAGCCGCCACCATTGCAGTGAGCCAGACTGGTACAGCTGGACAGGAGTGGGTGGAGAGTGAAAGGAAGGTGCACTGTGGAAACCAGTGGATGGGAGTGCAGGTACTTGGTAGACACACCCCATTTCCTTGCCTGCAGCTCGTGTTAAAAGGTCTTGGGATTCATTTTATAGATTTGCGGGAATAACAAATTAGCACAGTGCTCTGAAATTGAATTTTCTGTTCAAGTGGTGACTTCCAAAAGATTGAGTGATACAGCATTGCTCATTAGAGGAGAGAAATGTTAATTGCTATTCACTAAAGTTACTAAACTGACCATAAACTCTCAGAACTGTCCAGATCCTGCCAGCTGCCCAGCTCATGATGTGGAACACAGCTCTCATTCACAGCAATAATCATCTTTGTCGACATGCTTCACTGCAACAGAAAATTCAGGCATGACTTCTTGTGACCTGGGATTATATGAAGTGATTTTACTATGTTGTTGATCAATGGTATAAGAACAGCAATGCCACATAAGCAGCAACTGTTTCCTTTATGAAATACTGATATAACTCCCTTTTGTCAAAGAAATACTGTGAGCTGGGGCAGATGGTGGACAGAACTATTACGAATATATAATGTACACTGTGCAGTCAGGCAGGTCAGTAGAGCAGGGTAGAGTGGCAGGAGATGGACCTTTGACTCCTTGGGAGTTGACTCCTTGTGGGAGTGATGTTTTGCTGTGTCTGGGATCAGCCTGTGACCAGTTCCCAGGGCTGCTCCCAGGAATGAGTCCTGGTTCCCCTCATTCTGCTTGGCTCTGTCCTAGCCCTGACCTGCTAGGAAAGCCCTTGCAGCTTTGATAGCAACTTCAAGTGATGCATTTGAAACTCTAGCAAGAGGTAAATGAAGAACATCTGTCAAACAGGGGAACATTTATGTCCAGTCCCTTTTGCTGCTGCGTGAACCCTCCCTTTCCTTACCAGGTTCAGGCAGGAGAGCAGATGCCCAGATGTCCTCCTCCTGAGACGGTGGAAAAGAACAGAGAGCAAGAGGCTGAGCCATCCGGGTGCACCTGCCCTCAAGTGGCAGGTATGGAACTCCCTCGCTGTCCCTGGCAGGGGGAAGCACTGGAGGAAACGGGACATAGTGAGCCACGCCTGTTTGCAGCTCCAGAGCTAAACCTCAAGCTAATACACTTCCAGACCCACAAAGATTGATTAGGCTGTTGAAACATGCTGTGGTTTCTGCCATTTTCTAGTGTAACATGGCCAACAGCCATCAAAAGCCATGAAAATGAGCAGTCATTCAAGAAGAACTGCAGCTGTAGGAGTTCTGCCCTCAACAAGCACATGCAACGCCTATTACTGTTCACGAGACTTAAACTAGTGCACAGATATTGTGTGGTTTTTGTTTGGACACTAGTGATGGAATGATCCACAAAACTGGTTTTCTTCAAGGTCAGCCTGGTGATCTGGTTGTCTGGTGTAGCCTATAGGTAAGAAGGTGGGCTTTTGAAATTCTCTGCTTTAGGTTTAGCAGCAAAGATTGCAGTATGTCTCTTCAGTTAACTATTCACACCTTTCAGTGTTTCCACAGTGGGAACAGAGGATTGTGCAGATGAAAAACTGCACTGGTTTTTACCTGGTTTGCATAGACAAGGTCTGTAATTAGTCCTCAGGCTTCTGAGTCTACACTTAATTATAAGGTTGGCTCATTTCACAGAAGGTCTGCACTCATCAGTTTAAATGAAAAAAAAAGTGATATTTGCATGAATCCTTTCCTAGCACTTAAAATATGTTTGCTTTTAAAGGGCTACTGCAACAGTACTAAAAGGACATGAAAAAGACTGGGAGCTTTGAGCTGGATTGCTAAATGGCAAATTACTGGAGTGCCTTAGGCTTACCTTTTGCTCTCAGAGGTGGAGGAAATAGGTTAATTTTGAGAATTTCAGGATCAACAGAAGGACTAATTTTCATAGAACTGGTGTAGATCATGAGTGTTTGCTAAAGAAGCAGAATATTAAAGTTTAGTTATGTTGGTACTCAATGCTACGGATAAATTCACTTTCAAATAAAAATTGAGAACTTACCTGGCAAGATGAATATTGGGCACCTGTATGTTTATGGAAGAATACTGCAGACAAGTCAAGTTGTTGGATTAAAGTCTTCCAGTAGCCTTTGCATGAATGTGAGTAAAGAAAGCACAGAACTATTTTTGGAATGTCCTTCTTATAGTCAGTGGAGAATGATTTCCACGTATTTGCCTGTGAGTGGAGATTTGTCAGGGAGTCCACATGGAAGCCACGTTTCAGGTGATGGAAATAGGCACAGAAAGATATCTGTGGGTTTTGCCCACATTTTTTTCCTGTGGCTTTTTTTATACATCACCTGTGCTGGCTTTGCCCTTTGTATTGGTGTTTAGCTGTGTGCTGAAGTACTGCAGGTGCAAATTAATGTCCTGGAGATATGAAGGAAAGTGTGTGACATGGTATGGTGCTTTCAAAGTACTTGAATATAAATCCTTTATGCAAGCCCTTGCTTTCTAACAAGGGCTCTAAATGCTTCCCAGATCCCAGAGAGCTGAGGGGAAGGAGAAGGCCAGGCACCCACTGTGGCTGTTGTGCAGCTCTGGCTGTTTTAAACCAAGGCATTGCTGCAGCAAGGCTTACAAGGTGAGGCTGTGCCCGTGTGCTTCAGTGCCACCAAGTTCCAGGGGTTTAGCTGCTGTCAGAAATGACACAGCAGGAGGTAGCAGGAGACCTTTGTAGTTTCTTACCTAGCCTGGGAGTTTCAGGGTATGGGGATCTTTGGCAAACAAGGAAGTTGTGCTACTGAGGAAATGTAAACCTGTCTTGAAGCATGAATAACTATTTTACTCAACATCTGACACTCATCTAAGCTCTCATTCTTAAACAAGAGTAAGAGGCTGGTTTCCTGAAACACATCTCAAAAGCACAGCTGAGGCAAAATAGCACAGGCCAGTGAATAGTGAGGGTGGGTATCCCCTGAACCATCTGCTTCAGCCCATTAAGCAGATGAAAATCCACTTGCTGATGGGCTTTGAGAATCAATCTACCTGGAGAAGATTTCTGAAATGAAATTTTTTAAAGGCTCAATTAACACATTTTTTTCACACACACAAAAAAAAGATGTAAACTTGATGGATTATTTGAGTGAACTGTGTTTTCAATTAGTGCTTAGCCTTTAAAGGCAGTGGGAAATGTGCTCCACACGTGTTTTCAAATCACAGTGCAATAAAGCTCACAACAGCCATAAAACATTGGAAAGGCAGCAGTATGGAAAGGAAATGGAAAAGTAAAGGAGGCAGAGTGAACCTTTTTCCTTAATAAATCTGTTTTGCATTCTGTATTTGAATCTAGCATAAGTAACCAGGCAACTGTACTGAGATTTATCTAATGTTGTCCTGGGTTTATAGTTTTAATGATGACACCAAAACCCACAGTGCTAGAGTTAGTTTTCTCAGACAGAATTTTTCTTGTTTTAGATATATATATATAAGTGTAATACATATATTCAAGCCTTATGTCCTTATCTTACAAGAATGCTGATTTGTTTTGTGCTCTTTTTTCTCTACTACTTCCTTCTGCTGTTGTTGCTCTTCCCCTTTTTTCTATGCATCATCATTTGGTCAACATTGATACAGGTTTTTTTTCCTTGCTGCTTCCAAGAAAGCTAAATGGAATGTCCATATCGACACGGGAAGCCCTAAAAATATGACAATTTGTTTTTTCCTTTTTAAAAAAATGCTTTCATAGTGGGCTTTATTAGTTCCTATGCTTTTCATTTCTCAGACTTCATCGTCTGACAAGTGGATCCTGTTTTCCAGAAAAAATTCTGAAGTCCCCAGTGCAGTGCTGCTGCTGCTGCTTTAGCCATTCTCAGCTCTGGTAATTGGCACGTGGTTTCCTAGTTCCAGCTCTGCTTTTGCTAGGGAATTAGCTGTCACCTGGGAGCAGTGTGGTAAGCAGGACTGCATCCTTGAAATTCTTACTCCTTCTGTGACTGGGGGGAATTCTGCTGCAGGCTTCAGTGCTCTATTCTCCAAGCCTGCCTCAAGTCATGGACTTAGGTTTGGACTTTCCACATAATGAACTATAAGGCTGAAAATCAATACTTAAAAAAAAGTGATGATAGGGAAAACAAAACAACTGGCCAGTGATGGATAAAAGTGATATGTAAGATTTTAGTAATTCCCTTAGTAAATACAATTTAAACTCTAAGTTACAGCATGTTGTTTCCCAAAGATGTTCTACCAGGACATGATGACACGTTAGCAAAGGGCTCATTTTGTGCCTAGGGCTGCCCTGAGCATGTGAAAGGATAGTTCAGTGGGCTGATATCTGTGACAATCAGACGTGATAGTTCTACATGGCCTTCAATAAAGAAATGCCAGTGAAATGAGTACAAAACAAACACTGTGTATTCTTTTAGAGCTGTGGATAAAGCTTTGAGGTGGTGACTAAATAACCCTGAGCCTCAAACTACCTTAGAACAAGCCCATTCCTAAAAGAGATGAGGATTGAAAATAAACTTCCAGCCAAATTCCCTGCCCACGGTCCCATTGATTTCACCGACTCCCCAGGTCAGAAAGATGATTGGAGAGGTGAATCTGCTTGTTGGATACAACTTTTTATCTCTACTTTTGCATGGACTTGAGTCAGTGAAAAAGCACAAAATAAACTATCTTAGAGTCACTAGGAAAATGTGGGTTTTTTACTTTTTTTTTTTTTTGGTAGGTGGAGGCTAATAATCTCTTGGGGCCTATTTGCATTACAGATTAGCATTTGCCCTTGCCGTTTAAGTGGGTAGCTTGCTGTGAGCCTTTTATGTTTTCACTTAATCAGTTTAAGTTTTTGGTTGTGTGAGAACTAGTTTGACAATGAATTTGTAATAAACAGTGAGATAATTATGCTTTTTTTCCTGTTCTAGGTAAAGAATAAGTATCATTTACAGAAAGATTTCATTCAAGACTTTCCCTAATTATTCTTGATTTTTTGCTTGGGCTAACGTCGAGTACAGTTTAATTGAGGCATTCTGAAGGAAAGCCTGCCAGTGCTAATAACCTTACTGAGCTTCTTTGGTTTGCAATTGCCCATAGCAAACGCAGATTTCTGGTGACTGACATAATCAGAGATCCCACACTAATGTAGAGACCTACATCCCCAAATTAAAGCTAACCAAAACAACATTACAAAGTTTGAATGTCACCAAGAGTGATTTATTTCCTCCTCCTTCTCTGAAAGGACTTACAAAATAATTTTTATTAAACCTTCCTACCCAAAAGTTGATTGTGAACTTCTCCTGCAAATGGGCAGTGATAGGACAGATGTAGCATTGTTGAAATTTCTAACTGATGCTAGTTTTTTTGGTGGATTTTTTTAATAGGAATATTAGGATTTCGGGGTGGTGCAGTTTGGAATCTAGTCCAATTTAAATATCTGATTTTAAAGTAGTAACATGTTCCTTTGTTTATATTCTTAACAATTTATAGAATTTCCTATTCCATTTTCTTACTTTTAACAGATTTTTATGTCCTTTAACAATGTGAAAGACCTGCACAAAAGAAGAAAACTGATTCCTTGTGCAGTAAAAGGTCTTAAAAGTGCCCAGTGAACACACTTCAAAGGAAAAGAATGATTTTTCTCTCCTTATTTCAGTCATATTCATTTTAATCGTTAATTGTAAGAAAGAAACCTTTTTGTGGACTATATTCATCTATATATATGTTTAAACTGTGTGTGATTGAAGAAGTTCTATAAGGTAGAAATTTCAGAGAGTCCTTACCACGGATTTAACCAGACTAGTAAAACTGAATAGCAATTCTCAGATTGCCTTCACCTCACTCTGAAGAAACTGCTCTGCTTTTGAAAATCTTTTTGAATCCAGGTGCCTTTCAAATGCAAGCACAGCTGCTTCTAGTGTCCATGATTCCACTGGTTTCCTATTGCTGCTAAAATACTGCACCAGCATCTATTTGTAGCAGATGGCTTGGGCATTTCTATGAATTCTCTCTATCATCTTGGTACAAATGAATTTCCAGGGCGAGCAGTGTCACCCTGGGTAGCAGTGTGAAAGGTTGTTAGACAATAGTGAAGAGAGACACTGGCATTTTAATTACTCCTATGTATGCATGCTCTGAAGCATCCTAAGCTAATAAATGTTTGGCTTTTTCTGGCCAGCTTGGAGATTTGGAAAGGTACAAGACTGTGAACTCTATTTTAATGCATTTCTGACCCTTCACAATGACTTAATAGCATTCCCTAGCTTCATGTGTTACTCCAGATGCTCTCTGAATTTCGACTCACTTTGAACTTCGTGTGATTTCAAGGTTAGATAACATGCAATCCCTACTTATTGCCTAAAACATAGGGAAGGAGATCAACAAACTGGATATTAAGGAGTATTGAATGATTTTTAATATTTTTTTCAGAGTACTGTATCTTGACAGTTGTAGGATTTCTAAGATTTCTGCAGCTCTGGGGATAGCTGTCATTTCATTAAGATGTTTTAGAGCATATAATAAAGGAGCACACTACTCATGGGGTTTGTTTGGGTTTTTTTTTCCCTTGTTTTGTTGTTTCCCTTCACTTGATATAAATAAATACCTTTCAAGCTTGAAAGAGACTGCTCTAGTGTGAAGCATGAAGCATTACCAAGTGATCTTTAACCGTGTCCCAATCTATTTTTCACCTCCAGAAAGTCAGGAATCAGCAGTATCTGAGATGATCCCAGCTTTCAAGAAGCTCCTGCTGGCAGCAAGAGGATCGTGTTTCCAGAGCTGCTGCTCTACCAAGAGGAGAGTGTGCTGTCCTACCAGTGCAGTGGCTCTGCCTGCTTCATTAGGCTTCATTACATACGGTAGGTTTAATCCAGAACCATCAGCAGACAGAAGGGAATCGGCTTCTCCCAAGACTTTTCATCTTGTCTGAGTTTTCCTTGGCATTGAAATGAGCTGCAAAAGGTCTGCATCTGGCTTTATGTCTGCTGAATGTATGACCTCAGGCTAGTTTGCTAAATTCCACATTCCTCAGTTTTTGCAGAATCTTAAAAATGATGGAAAAGGTGAAAATGATCGGAGAGAAGCTGCTGCATAAATATCCAGTATTATTCTCTGCAGTGTTGGCTTCTCCCCTGTTGAGAGGAAGGGGAGGAAGTGACACTGAGCATACTTGGAATTATTTATCTGCCTACTCATAATTGTTTAGTCTGATTCTGTTTACAGTGCTACTAACTAAACAACTTATCTCACTCGTCTCCAACGTGATGCAAAAATGGGGACTTGAAAGCTTTTACAAATGCACACCCATGGTGTAAGGAAGTACCCGTAAGGACTCACTGAGCAACTGAAGTGATTTTCTGTTCTCTGTTGTTCCTCTGTTTTGTTTCTGTGGCACAATTTGTTGGTGAGATGAAGGCAGAAATAGATTTGAAGGATGACTTTTAGGTATTGCTGTTAGAGTGTCTCAAAAGGGGAGACTGGAATTGCACTGGCAGAAGGCATCCTTCAAAATCTCTCCAGCTCCTCGGGAAAAAAAGTTCCCTTGGAAATGGGTAAAAGAGCTCATTCTGATGTCTTTAATTTTTTTTAAGTCCAATGAGCTGTAGGAAAAAAAATATTGCCATAATTGAATATTGTTCTTGTTCTGGTGTTTTTTCTCAGAGGATGAGAGATCATGATGATGAGGCCCATTCTTCTTGTGAACACATCAGACCTGAGGAAAGAACTGGGAGAACGTACCTAATTCTGAGGTCCAAGTGAGTAACTGTGAAGGCCAAGTGGCCATTGCTCTCTGTGGTTTTATGGTAGCTTTCTCCAGGCTGCACAGAGGACTTGGAGCAGCTGTGAGCTTCACCTGATCCCTGCCAGCTGGTAGCACATAGTGCAGGAACACCTCCACGTCTGTCATTTGGCTTTCCATTGGTGAGCGCAGGAAACTTGCAAAACACTGTCTAGGTTCTCAGCCTTTCTCCTAAGTTAGTATTTCTGCACATAATTAACACTGTGACAGGTTACCTCCCACTGTGGGGAACCTTAAAAGGTGTATTTCCTTTTTCTAAGGTATGTGGTGGTTTTGCACTGTGTGATGACTTGGCAGGGGCAGTGGTGCTGGGTTATGGCTCTGAGCTCGCTTGTCTGCTGCTCTCTCATCACTAATCTGTGTATTGAGCACTGCAAATGGCACAGATCTGCTTCTCATCTAGGTATACCTGATGTTTTTAACCAGCACTGTGTCATGGCAGCTTGCCAAGGGAGATTTGGGGTTCTGTTGAAGTAAGGCACCTAAACCACGTGATTTTGAGAATAGCAAACCAGTGCTTATGAACCTGTCAAAACAGCATTTCACCTACAGCTGGGTGGGTTCACAGGGGTTATCTTTTGTTTTTCTACTTGTCAGCTTCTCAGCTGATTCGTATCAATGATTATGATTGCTTTTCAAAACAAAATCACTGCAGCTTGCACAGGTTGAATCTTGCTGCAATCTCAGCTACCACTCTGGAGTGACAGGGACTCTGGGGCTCCTGCATGGGTGCAAGACTGCTGTGTCAGACCTGTGTGGTATAAGAGCAGAGGGTTTCATTTCCTTACCTTTCAGCTTATGTTAATCTCTCACTTGGCTGTTGGAGTAGGTATGATGGAGGACTGCAGTGGTCAGCTTTCCTCTTCAGGGCTACATGTCTGTCTTTTGATGAGAAAGAAGCAAACTCCCCAGGCTTTAGGATTTTGCATCACTGAGTGCTGAACCATTCTGTGACGACCAGGGTGTCTCCAATGTGTACACATCCCTCCCTGAATGGGATTGTTCTCAAGCTGAGGTAGATGAAGATAGAAAACCTTCCAGTAGGTGAATCTGTATTTTCCTGCAGCAGGAACAGGTGACTCCATTCTTAGCACATGAGGGGATTAGTTATGGAGCTCTGCAGACCATAAACACTGTGGGAAGGAAAAACTAAATGCAGCATCCTGCTCCCAGTTACAAGTGATCCACAAAAGACACTTGCTTGGTGCCCGTGCTAGAATGCTAATTCAGGCACATTAAGGGCTGAATGGTAGGCTAAGGCTCGGGTGGGTTTCCAGTTGTCAGGGAAGTTAAGAGTCCTGGAGAAAAGCAGGTAATCGGAGAGTTTGGATTGTGATTCTGGTGTTAAAAATGTAGAGCATCTTCCGGAGATTGGCAGTAGCCCTCCCGACAGGTAGGGCGGTACAGAGAGAGCACGCCAAGCATTTGAGGAGAGACCGTTCAGAGCATTACTCGTTTGAGAAAAACGATTCCCCTCTGGGGGGAAAGGCAGTTTATTTGCAGGGTCCCGAAACAGCGTCGGCAGCTCCGTGGCCGCTCTGGCCGGGGGCCGGACTTGGGTTCGCTAAAGCAGCTCCAGCGAGGCAGGGAGCACTTCTGGAGGGGAAGGAGGAAAGCTCCTCTCGGCAAGCTGGAAGGGATCAAGTTCCTAATAAGGGAACGGGCTCTACATGGGGCTATACCCTCCATTCCCAGGAAGCGTGGGCCGGGTGTGTGGAGAGCAGAGCTTTCTCTTCCTGCCAGCGCCTTGCGGAGCCCTGCCTTTGCTTCTTTAACAAACGGTCCTTACGCAGCACATGCCCCGCACAGCAGCAGGAAAATCGCCTCCGAGGGCAGTCGCGAAGAGAAAGTTCAAGGAAGAGCCAAGTCAGCTCTGATTCGGTTATTTACCATCAATCAGGGTGTTGCTTGGCAGGGAGTGGATGGTGAGGAGCTGAAAAGGGGCAGGGAGAGAAGTGGAGGCAGCATTCTTCCTATTTAAAGCTGCATCCCCCGAAAGGAGCCCGCAGACCGCTCCGGAGCTGGTGCTGAAAGAAAGAAGGGCTTGCAGACTTCGTCCTGGAACTGATGCCGCAAGGCAGCAAGACTCCCTAGCTGGCTTCATGGTGCTAAAATAACCCTCCGTGTTTCTGCTTCTCGCTGCCCAGGAGGATACACGCCTCAGACCTAGGCGTGATGGCCATCTGGGTGCAGACCAGAACTTTTCTCATCCTTGCCGCTTTGTTAGGGCGATTTGTAACCACAAAAGCGCAAGAAGAGGAAGAATACGACGGTGGTGAGTTCTCCGCTTTTTCCCTCGGAAATGTGCTCAAACCCCGCTCTTTGTACGCGGCTGTGCCGCTTCTGCGCCCGGGCGAGCGGAGCGGGAGGAACAGGACTCGGGCTTTTCTCCTCTGGGACGGGGGTGCGAGGTTTGCACCGCGCCCCGGGCTCGGGGGCGGGAGGCAGCGGGACGATTCTCCAGCCGGGCTGATGCCGCCGGGAACTTGGCAACAAAGGAGCGCAGCGGGGCTGGGGCTGGGGGCTACGGGCGGGCTGGGGACTGCGGGCGGGCGGTCTGCGCTCCGCCGGGCGGGTAAACACGGGAGCCTCGCAGGGCGGAGTCGTTCGCGCGGGGCTACAGCTGCTTTCTCGCAGTCTTTGTTCCAGAGGAATAGAGACAGGCGGGTAACGCACACAGTCGCTTTTCCTGCTCCTTTCTGTCCTTATTACCCGTCTCCCGGTTCTCGCGGGCGGGGCTGGCGGTCCCCGGGGCGGCTGCGGCGGCACCCAGCTCCCCTCCCGCCCCGGCTCCGCGGGACAGCCTGTGGCTTGTACCCCCGAACCCACTCCCGGGGCTGGCTGTGGGGCAGCCTGTAGCTGCTGCACCCCCGAACCCCCTCCCGAGGCTCCCCCGCGCGTCCCACGGGCTTCTGTGCCAAATAGCGCCCGGCCAAGGGACCCGACAGCAGCGCGGTACCCGACAGGACCGGTGGCTAGCGGTCTGACCGCCTGTTTTCAAGAGGGTTTTATCCCGTAACTGAACTTGCAGCTGTCCGTTTATCTTGTAACTGAACGGCGGAGGCAGCAGAGGAAGATTTCCAGCTCCACGCTTCCCAAACTTCTGTTCTGCGGAGCCAACTGAGCCTGTCCCGCCGGCAGGGCTGTGGAGGGAACTCTCTGCCGGAGGGGGCACTGGGTGGAACCTGGGGAGGGTGGTTCCTGAGCTCGCCCTGCAGGATTCTGGAACCGCGTCTGCGCTTCCTCAGCCCCATGGGATGTCAAATAAAACGCTCGTGGAAAGATTGACCTCTTTTGTCACCCGCTCGGTAAAAATGGTAGTGTTGTGTTGTTTGGTTTGGCTTGGGTTTGTTTTCCCTGGTGGTTTGTGATGTGGTCTGGTTTTTTTTTTTTGGAGGGGGGCTGATTTGTTTATTTTGGTTTTTTTTAAACTAATTTTCATGTGAGATTTCTGTGGGGTTCTTGCATGTCATTTACCGGTTTGTTTTTATTTTGGAAATGATGGGATGAGCCAGTACTGTAGCAAGACTGCCCTGGGATGTCTTCCCCTATGCTTAGGGCTGAGGAACCTGGAGAGATAGGTGGTGACCGAGAGAGCAAAACACGCTCTAACACATTAGTGACACCTGTTTGCACTTCACTCATTCATCGTTTTCCAGTTTCAGAATGGTGATAGTTGTTGTCTACCATATGAGGAAGCTCTTTCTCAAATGTTCGTTATTTTACAAGTAATTAAAAAAAAAAAACCATCCAAACCTCTAAGCTGTTGGGGTGTGCTGGGGAGGCTGGTTCACCTGAGAAGAATCCTACAGGTTGAGCTGGTTTCATTGCAAGAACCAATGGTTTTCAGTTGGATTTTGATTCCACAGGTGCTGCAGAAGGGGGAGATTTCTACCCTTAGTGTGCCTGGGTTTAGTACCTGTTTGTGCAGAGGTCCACGAGCACTGTCTGTTGTGTTGTTCTGCAGGTGACTTTCTCTGTACAGCTGCTGTTCAGCTGGGTAGAAGATTTACTGTAGCACCTACATTCAAGCAAACAAATATTTGGAGGTGTCTGGGGAAGTGAGGAAGGCACCTCAGGAAATTAGTCAAGCATAGTAACATCTGGCCTGTAAATCAAGATATTAATTTATGAAACAAGTATTATAACCTGTGATTGAAAAATAATCACTGTAGCCATATTATTGGATGTATTAGAATCACAGAATAATCCTGGTTGGAAAGGACCTCCTGGATCACTGAGTCCAACCACACCTACAAGGACAAAAAACACCTAAATACCTGACCATTAGGAAAAACAAAAACCCAAATAAACTTACATTAGAAAAAATGATCAGACTTTAGAAAGGTACGTAAAACTGTTTCATCAGTAATTTTAATGCCAATTCTAGAAAAAAAAAAAGAGAATTAAATACTGGTTTTCAGCCTCAACCCCAGGGGGAAGAAACTGCTTTTGCATAAGTATGTCACAGAATTATCATGATGTGAGTGCTATTGATAGATACGAAATTGAATAAAACGAAGACAAAATGGCCTAAAAAAAAAAAAGTAATAACTTTAAATCAAACATGTTGCATAAGTTATTTGGTTTTTTTGGCACTTAGCATTGCTGTGCTTTTAAGTAATGCCAGTTTCTATACTATTTCTTGTTTTTCTTTTAAAATTCTTGGAAGTGTTGCATGATCTCTTTTGTTCAAGAACACTTGGCTGGCAGTGCTGTATAATACCCACACTAAAATGCATGTAAACAGACCTGGGAACTGGACTCTTTCAAACCTCGTTCAGCATCACTTGTCATTTTGAGACTGGCTGTTTAAAAAGTTATAGATGTTATATGGAATTAAAAAAAAAAAAGTTATTTAAAAGTTATTTGGCATAAAATCAGCACTGTAAAATCCTAGAAAGGCTTGAAGGTGTTGGTTTTAATTCTGCAGGGTGGCCCAGATTAGTTCAGATGGCTGAAAATAAGTGCTGTTAAGGGCTGGATACTTGGAACCTTTGACTTTGGACAAGGATATTCACACACTGCCTGACCTTTCCTCCTTCCTTAGGACTGAGGCTGGAGGACGAGCAGCAGGATCAGTGCGTGCCTCTGGGATCTTTTCCCACCCAGTTGGGAGTGTAAATGTGGTTGCTCTTTTTTTAAAAAAAACCCAACAAATGGAAGCAGACCTTCAGTGGGAAAATCTTGTGGTGAGCTTGAATCAGAGCTAAAATAGTGGGAATTGCCTCGTTCAGGAGGATTTGTCTGCGCAGATTCCACATTGGCATGGTAGTGGCGGTCCACTGCCAGCATCTCCCGTGTCCCTCCCTGGTCCCGGGAGAAGCCGTAGGTCCTTGGCCGCCCCCGGCTGTGCATTTAACGGCCACTGGTGCTCCCTGTCGCCCTCTTGTGGTGCTGCTCCTGCAGCTCCTGAGATCAGCGGGAGCGAGACCGGCGCTGCTTTAAAAGGATCTTATTGCCCAGCGTGAGGAAGTGCAAACCAACAGCGGCCGTGCTACTGGAATTCACATTCCTCCTCTTGGAGTTCTCCTGCTTTCTCTCTTGCTCTGGAAACTGCTCAAAGGAGGGAGAAGAACGGACTGGCCTTAATGGAGCAGAAACAGCTGAGCTGCTTGAACAGAAGATGTTAAGTTTGGCTGTTAGCCCCTCACTGATAGCAGAGGAGTTGTCTTCAGGGAGAAGAGAGGTTTGCTGTGGTGCACAGCCTCTTCCCTGGGACAGGGAATATGATGGCAAGTGAAAGTCTGATAGGGATGTGGGGAAGCAGGAGAATTCCTGAGCACTCATGCCAGATACTTCTTTGGGTTTTAGGGGTCTGTCATAGAATCCTGGCAATGTCTGGGCTGGAAGGCACCTCCAGAGCTCACCCAGTCCAACCCCTGCTGAGAGCAGGGACATCTGCACCTAGAGCAGGGTGCTCAGAGCCTCCTCAACCCCACCTGGGTCTGCAGGGATGGGGCCTCCACCACCTCCCTGGGCACCCTGTGCCAGTGGCCACCCTTCTGCTGGGAAAGAGCTTCTTCCTCAGTTCTCATCTCAATCCAGTCCTTGCTCATTTCAAACCATTGCCCCTTGGCCTTTCTCTCCAGGCCTTTGGAAACAGCCCCTCTCCAGGCTTTGGAGCAGCTCCCTGCAGGCTCTGGAAGGTGCTCTAAGGTCTCCTGGAACTTCTCTTCTCCAGCTGAACAGCCCCAGCTCCCTCAGTCTGTGTTGGTCGCAGAGCTTCTCCAGCCCCTGAGCATCTCTGTGACCTCCTCTGGCCCTGCTCCAGCAGCTCCACGGCCCTGCTGTGTCACCTGCCAACGGGCTGGTGGTGCCTCCATCCCCTGTCTCTACCACTGATAGCAATGTGAAGCAGTACAGGCAGCAGCACGGACCCCTGAGGGACACTGCTTGTCACTGCTCTCCAGCTGGACTTTGAGCCACTGACCACCTCTCTCTGGATGCAGTTATCAGCTAATTCCTTATCCACTGAACAGACCACCCATCAAGGCTGTATCTCTCCAGCTTGGTGAGTAGGGTGCTGTGGGGACCATGATAAAGGCCTTGAAGCAGCCCAGACACCCCATCCATAGGTCACTCCTTACCCACTGCTGCAGTCCCTCTGTCACAGAAAGCCATGAGGTTTGTCAGGCAGGATTTCCCCTCAGTGAGGCCAGGCTGGCTGTCCTTGGTCACCTCCTGTCCTCCATGTGCCCTGTCAGGCCTTCTATCAGACCTTATCAGGTCTTCATCTTTCTGAAGAGTCCTTAAACCTCCAAGGAGAGAATGATATGGGAGAAAAAAAAAAAAGTCTGTCTTGATAATTCTTCTAAGTTCAGCAACTATTTAATGATATTTTATTGGGGCTTTTTTCTCCCAAAGTTCTATATCCCAAGGTCATTCACTTGTGTGTCTTTCTGAGTGAGCAAGTGTGCATCTGTGTGTCTGTAGATATCAGTGTAGATACCTATGATTGTGGGTCTAATAGATAACAGCTCAAAAACAGAAGTGATTATATCTCTAAACAAGCAGATACATATTTTGATATATAAAACAAGCAGATAAAACTCTTGATATATAAAAAAAACTAAATAAATCACAGGTCTTTTGGGAACTGACTTAATATTTGTGGTTGGTTTTCCTGCCTGTAAAAGTATGGGAAAGAGGCTCTGCAGAGAAACTTCCACAAGATGAGCCCTCCTGCTCAAACTAATTTTTTTTTTTCCTTCAAAATTATGGAATACATAAAATTGAGGTTCACTTTAAGCTATACATGTTACATTGTTCTTTTTATATAAATATATATATTTTTTTTTTAAGACATGGTGGTTGAAGAATAATTGTGTGCTGTGGTTGTTAATGAAGACATATTGTTGCCCCAGTGTTTGCAAATCTAGATTATTGCCATAGGAACCAGATGCTCATTTCATGTGCTCACAAGGTTTTGGCACGCTCACACTTTATTTCTTGGGAAAGTCCTTTAATCTCTGCCATTTTTTTCCAATATGACAACATTCTGTTGGGTTGATTTGTTCATGGAAAACATTGCAGGATTGGTCCTGCTTCAAAAGTAATGTATATTAACATAAAAATAAGCCCTGCTTTTAATTTAATTCTTGAGAAGTTTTTAGCAAATAGAAGTGTTCACCAAACCCCTCAGTTTATGATGCATTTACCCAGGAGAGCTCTGCTTAGGGACAGCACCTGGTGTGTCAGTGCTGGCTGTTTCTGCCTGGGTTCCCTGGAAGTTACTGGATTTTATGTGATTAGAACTGGAGCTGCTCAGCTCGCCACATTACTTGTCTTTTGGTGTTTTGGAAGAGAAGAAATACAGGGATTCCTCTGTGTTGTCTGGGGAAGCAGAAAACTGGAGACAGACTTTCCTGCAAGGCTGTGATCCTTCTAAAAACCCCAGCAGATGTTCACAGCCCGTGTGCAACTGTTTTTCCACATACAGAGAAAAGCAACAGCCTCAGTGCCAAAAAGCAATAAAGTAATAAAAAATAGTGGAAATTCCAACTGGAGGCATGTAATCTGTCTTCTTATGGACACTGATTGTTTTGCCCATGTTGGGCTTTGGGACCCTGCACGTTTTTGTGTGTAAGGCCTGAAGATTTTTTTTACTTTTTTTTTTTTTTGGTCCAAAATTCTTTTCAGAAAGAGTAATTCCTAGTGCCAGACCAGTAGATTCTCACTTGGCTCAGGGAAGAGACACTGGGCTTGCATTTCAGTTTATTTTATAGACAAAAGAACCTATTATTAATGTAATGAAAAAAACCCGAGTATTCTTTAGTGTAAAATGAATAACTTAATCAGATTAACTTGGAATTTCACTTTTTCACAAAGGCTTCTTGGAGTTTGAACTTTCAGAGCACGAGGGAGTATTGTTGCCCTTGCTGCCTGCAAACTTAAAGCACACAGACCCACCTTGTCAAGCTGCCCTTCGAAGGCCAGGCTCAGACTGTCAGGTGCTGGAGGGAAGGTTTGAGCTGGAATGTCTGATGTGTGAATTCCAGGCAGAATGAGAGGGAAATGAGCAAAGTGCATTTGTTTCAGTAGCAGAAAACACATGTTCTTCAGTTATTTAAGGAATTGGGTACTTTCAAGCTAGAGGAAAATGGCTTAAGTCATGTAGCACTTTGAGGCTGAGAGGTACCTCAGAGCTGACCTTGTGTCATGTACATCTTCTGACACAGTCAAATACATTGTGTGCACACCTTACACCTGCTCTACCCAGTGTTTGTCACAGGTTGTGTTCATAGAATCATAGAATCCTGGCAAGGTCTGGGTTGAAGGGAGCTCCAGAGCTCATCCAGTCCAGCCCTGCTGAGAGCAGGGCCATCTCAGCTAGAGCAGGGTGCTCAGAGCCTCCTCAACCCCACCTGGGATGTCTGCAGGGATGGGGTCTCAACCACCTGCCTGGGCACCCTGCTCCAGTGGCCACCTCTCTGCTGGGAAACAACTTCTGCCTCAGTTCTCATCTCCATCCACTCCTTTCTCATTCAAACCATTGCCCCTTGTCCTTTCCCTGCAGGCCTTTGGAAACAGCCCCTCTCCAGGCTTTGGAGCAGCTCCCTTCAGGCTCTGGCAGGTGCTCCAAGGTCTCCCTGGAGCCCTTCTCCAGGTTGTTCTATGATTTATACTTTTCCTGACTTAAATTCTGGGCAATGTGGAGAGCTGGTGCCATTGCTGAGATACCAGAGGCATGGAGCAGTGATACCACCTCTAAGAAGTGACACAGCAATTTCTTCATAGCCACTCTGGGTTTATAGATTGATGTAACGTTATGGAAACAATGGTGTGTAGGAAGCTTTGGATCCTGACGAGCCCTGGGTGCTGTGGTAATTAAAACATCCAAACCCTTACTTACAATTATCATTCCTGAGTAAGCAACATACGTTTCTCATGGCCTGCTATGCTGTGAGTGAGAAACAGTTTGGTTACTGGCTGATCCTACCCGCCTTTGCTGCAGGAAAGATCGTGTGTTATGTAAGCAGGAAAACTAGGGATGTTTGTCAGGGGCCAGTGGTGGGATGTGTGCCCTATTCATAGAGACCCTCGGGGGTTTAAGAGCTGCTGAAGACAGGGCTGGTCTTTGGAGAGCTGATCTAAAGTTGTCCCTTGGCCATGTTGCTGCCAGATGAAACTTGCCTGGCCCTTTAGTGCATCGGTGTTTTCCAGCAGCTCTGTGTAACCCAGTGCAGTTGGGAGAATGAGATCATGGAGTTGCTTGTACACTGGAAAGCTGCTGTGGTGCTTTGTGTCTTCACCAGTTCTCATTTGCAGCCTTTGGACTACGTACGGGTAGCATGGGGGGACTGGAGAATGAATTTGAATCTCTGTGCCCCTGTTCTTTGGACAGTGTGGCTGAACAGAAGCACAAGCAGCAGCTCTGATACTGCTGACAGGGATTCAGAGTTTTGGCCATGAACTCATTTAGAGTAGGAACAGGAGAGTAAACTATCCCCCCGAGGCCTGTTCCCTGGCTGAGAAGGTCCACACAGTATCTTCTCCCAGCCCTCTCTGGCTGTGAGGTGCTTGCCAGCATCCTCCAGCAGGCTCCAAGGAGAGCTTCAGCCTCATGCAGTGTGTGTGCTGCTGAACCACCACCTCCATGGCTGTTGTTCCCAGGAGGTGTTCCCCAGCAGTGCCTTGGAGCGGCTGCTGCTCGGTGGCTTTGTGCCCTGTTGGTGTGAAAGTGTGTGACTGATGGGAAGGAATGTGCTCTCCTGTCCTGGGGAATCTTAGTACTGGCCTGAATGTGGGAGCTGTGGGAAAAGTAAATCGAGGGGCTTGATTAAGAGCTGTTTATTGGGGGTGAAATCTGGTTTCACAGAGACTCCTGTAATCTAGAAAGAAAGCAGGGTGTTAATGAAAGAGGATGCTAATGATATTCACAGATGATAATGAGGAACAGAATTCTTGCCATCTAAGCAAAAATATGGATAAGGAATACAAAGATAATTAGTCTGGAGTGATGCTGACAGCTACAGAGTTTCTGTTGTGCTTTGTGGGCAGAGGGGACTAAAACTAAGGATGCTTCTCTTTGTCACGTAGGAGGACTCGCTACAGAAAAATAGATCTTGTGATCCACTAGGCAGAAAAACACGAGGAAAAGGATGAGAGGTTTTTGTTCATCCTTCAGTGATCGAGTCCACTGTTGGCCTGAGTGGTAACTGATGGAAAAAACACAAGGGTAAAATGGAAATTTTGGAAGACCCAGACATTTTGAGGACTGAACCTGTTTTCTTCACTGTTTTTGCTGTGTGCATGCCTGCCAGACTGAGTAATCCTCAGTGTGTCCAAAGCCATGAGAAAGGAGATGAAGGGAAGCAGAAGATGCAGGAACTTCCAGAGAGGAATTGGGTGTGAGGTGGGGCTCATACCTTGGAGGAGCCCTGGGCTCTTTGTCACTGACATTATTGCTCTGTCACGAATCAGGCCACTGAAAAGGAGTGGGAAAAAGTTGCATTTTCCACTCCCTCAGAGGCACAGACAGCAAATAGCATTTATCTTCCTCTGTATTAATTTTTAATTGAAGGAATGGCTTCTTCTATTACTAAAAACCCCAGCCCCACCCATATCAACACACCCCTAGGGACTCCCTAGGCAGAACTGTTTCACTGGCTGTGTGTTTTAGCCTAAGGACACACACAGTCTGACCTGTGTTTTATAAACCTACACCATAAAAGCTGTGAGAATTGTCTGAGTAGTAAAGAGAGATAGATACATGTGGCTACAGCTTCTGGAGACACAGTTAAGCTTTTCATAGTTCAAATCATAGCACTTTTGTATGATCTTCCTGTGATGAGGATGTTAAAGATTTCCCAGTTTTACATCTGAATTCTTGTTTTGTCCACTAAGGGCTTTTTTTTTCTTCCTCTGGGAAATCTTAGTGAAAAAAAAAAACACATTTCAAATTTCATGCATTAGAAAACACCATTCTGGATGCAATGTATTGCTCCATATTGATTTTCAATACCTATAATTTAGGAATCTCAAATCAGGGATGTTTTTGGCTATAAAGCTCCCAGCATCCATAAAGTTATAAAGACATCGATGTGCATTTGTGAGGTACTGCAGGTTAAACTTCAGAGTTGTGCAGTATGTCTATTGTGTGTTAGGTACGTGTAGTGTGTTGCACACATAGAATGGCAGGGATTGGAAGGGAGCTAGAAGATCATCCAGTCCAACCCCCCTGCCTGAGCAGAATCACCTAGACCAAGTCACCCAGGAACAGATCCAGGGGGGGCTGGAATGTCTCCAGAGCAGGAGACTCCACAACCCC
>WYEA01023301.1:8736-23305 GCA_033558465.1 Alcedo atthis
AAATATTGACTATTTTTAATGTTATTACTTCCAGCATGCAGCTGCCATTTCACTTCACCCTTCTCTAAAAACTAGCACACCTTTGATATTTTTTAATTATTACTATTTTTTTTAAGAAGCAGTTAAAAATATTTAATTCCTAAAATGTCTAAATTGACTTTTTGTCACAGTGGGTAGTAGATGCTTCTAATTTTTTTTAATCTCCCAGAATGTACAAGAGAATATGGATGAGTTTTATTTAGCTGTTCTGATTCTATAGAACTGTATTTTCAAAGAAGGAATCTTCCAGCTGGTGTTGCTGTGAGCAGATGTGAACACTGGTTGCAAGTCTTGGCTCCAGGCTGGTCCTCTCTGAACCATATGGAATTCTGTCTGGGGTGAAAGTCAAGATAAATTGTCATTCTTGTCTTTTCAAGGCTTTCCTGCTATCAGTGGAATAGAATAGTATTTGAAAGGTTGAGCTTGGTTGTGGGTAGTATTTGTGAAATCACAAGTATTTTCTCAGTAATATATAGGTAAGTGATAAGAAAGGGCATACCTGAAAATCTTGGAAAATTTTGACTTACTGGCAAATAAAAGCATAATCAATGACAGGCATTAACAAAGTCTATAAGGAGAGCTATTTTGATATGTTAAATTAAATGCTCGGTTTTGAATGGAAGTGGAATTTAATTCAATTGAAAACAAAGCAAATTTTTGTGTCTTGTAATTCAATATATACAGAAAGTGTGAGAAAGAATGCACTGTATGCTGATGACATTTGCTAGGAAACAGAATTTGAGATAATATTTTCATATTGACCTTTAAAAATTTAATAGACTTAAAAGATTATGAGTTATTTTAAATGGTGGGTTAAATAAATTCAAAGAAAAGGTGGTCACTTAAAGACTGAAGGAGAATATACCTTTGTAAGTTATGCTGTCTCTTTTAGAAACATTGAATAAGCATATTATAATTCTTTGGAAGAAAGCTTAAGAGCAGTTAAAAACACAAATTGCATTCTGAGATGTGGAAAATATTTTGGCAGACATCTAGTAACACCTGCTATATTCTAGAGCTGTAGAAGTGTTTCCATTAAAACTCTCTGCTTTCTCATCATTTTTATAAAAATCCAACCTTTGGTCTTGAATGATTGATCCTGCGTAAATTTTTTTTTTAGTATTGACTATTTTTTATAGATGCTAATATTTTCCCCATTTCCCTAAATACTTAAAGCTGCTGAAGACTGCAACAATGTATAGGATTACAATTATTTCTATTAAACACAACCATAGCAAAAGAAAGGAAAAAAACCCCAACAAATTAAACTTCCTCTCATCCTTGGAATTCTGTAATGTTTTATCATTCATCATTCCGATGTTTCATAATTACAGTTCCTTTTTGTAGCTTGTTTAATACACAACCTCTTAAAATATGTACTAAAAAATGACAAAGAACTACAGAAACTGATTTAGCAGCACTAACTGACTTTAATGATTATGCTAAGAATATATCAAAGTTGTTTTGTTTTTTTTTTTTAAGTGACATCACAGTATAGGCCCAAAATGGGGTTTTTGATCTGCTATGTTCTTCAGATCCTTTTTTTCAATGTTGAAGAATCATTTTTCGTTTTTTGTGTCTGTATTTGACTTTCCTATGGTAGCATCTTTCCTGTGTTTAATCTCATATACTTTTTATGTTTCCACTCCGATTATATTGTGTGGATTTTAATATTGTCTAGTAACCTGTTTTTCTCTTTCTCTGTAAACTGTTGATTAAAGTAGTTAATAAACTCAGCTATTTGGCCTCAACATGTCCTCTATTGGACCATCATTTTGACAGGTCCCTTCTCCGTTCTTTGAAATAAAATCTGGCATCCTGGAAGATAGTAATTAATAACACTGGGTTAGTGCTGGTTAGTTGTTTACAGATTCCAGAGTAAACTTTATTTGACCTTGCTGACTGATTATACCTAGAAGGAACACTATTTTCCCTTTTTTATCTTTCTTTAATTACTCCTTCTTCAAGCCAAGTGCACTCAGGTCATGTTAGGCATTAAATATATAACACACTTTAGCCGTATCTACTGAATCTTATGTTTATCAATAAATAAACAGTATAAAATCAAAGTATGTTAGACACTTTCTCAATAAATTATTATGTGACATATAAATGCATCTAAATTTCCTTCATGGTCTTCTTTTACCATTGAGTTTCTACAGTTTTTTCTGCCTGCTATTTTTGTTTGTCACTTGCAATCCCCTTTGCTTCTTGGTCATTCTGGTTTTACACATTTTCTTTATGAACCATTCCCTAATAATTACTCTGTTCTACCTTATTTCCCATGTTTGTGCCTACTCCATTTTGAGTTTTAGATTCTGTTGATATAAACACAATGATTTTTTTAGCATGTTTCTTATACTTGTATGTGCAAAGAATCTCCTAGCTAATTTTTAATATATATACTCTTTCAATAAGATTCAGTGTTTTAAATCCTGCTTTCCTTGAGAACTTGCCTATATTTGTTCAAGTTATTCTACTTACTCTATTGCTTTTACGTCTGTTTTTTTGGAGTTACAAACTTCATTATTTTCTTTCATTCAAATTTCCTTTTGTCTTCTGTCCTGCTTAATAGCTAGAACTGAATTTAAAGTAGATGTTCATAAAAATCTTGAATAAATGTTGCAGATTTTCTTCAATTGCCTACATAAAGACTCAACAATGCAAGTGTGATGAAGTTTTCTGTGTCCAGTTCTAGGCTCTAGCACAATAAAAACCAGGGAATACTGAAAAGAGACCATCAAAGGCCCGCAAAGGTAATTAAGGAGCGGGAGAACCCTTCTTCTGAAGAAAAACTGAGAGACCTGGAATTGTTTATCCTGAAGGCTCAAGGCAGGTATCATTACTGTATATAAACACCTGAAGGGAGATTGAACCACAGGGAGTTCTCTCTGAATATCAAGCAACATTATTTATTTTATTTTTTTTTTTTAATGTGACTGTGACTAAGCATGGGAACAGATTGCCCAGGGAGGTTGTGGAGTCTTGATCCATGGAGATATTCTAAAGCCATCTGAACACAACCTTGGTCAATTGTCTCCAGGTGACCCTGCATGAGGAGATGACCTCCAGACATGCCTTCCAACCTAAATAATTTTAAGTTTAAAAAGCTCTTTCTTAAAATTAGAATTTGAGAACTAGAATTATTTCCTAGGATCATACATTAGCAATGAGCTTAAAATCAAATACTAAACTGATTTCCCCTTACTGAGGATTATCAGCACTGTACAGTAAATGGTCTTGCACTTCTTAAAGAGTTAAAATGTGATAATGAAACTAAAGACTGCACTATAGTGCATGTATACTAAGAGGTTAATCAAAGGTTTCAAAGATAGAAAATTCTGTCCTTTCCTTTTTCACAGTAATTGGCATTGCTACGTTACGGGTTTTTTTTGTAACTTATATTGATATATATGATATTATGCAAAATTTATTTTGAAAGAAAAGGTTAACAAGGGGACATCAAATACTTTTGGGTGGGAGAAAAGGTAATAAAATGACTGCAAAGATAAGTCACAGAAGAGTCAGAAAGTAACCTTTTTTGGACTAATTATTTTGCATAAGGATCCATGATTTAAAGTTGATGATATGAAGGTAGTAAATTTCCAAGAATTTATCACAAACAATTTCATAAATATGCTGGACAAGGATTTCCAGTGAGACAATGCTGTCATTTTTACTAGGAATTGATCAGGCCAGATCTTTTCTCTTCTTTAATAGTCCTGTTCACACCACATTCTCCTTTCTTTAACCTGTTGCTCTATAAATGGTTCTTTTCCAACAGTTATAAAAATCAATACAAAGTCAATTTAAAATGCAGAATATAGAAGATTAATGAATTATTAGCGATAGCACTTTATATAGCAAAGAGAGCTGTTCTACTTCGAGGCACAGCAATTTTGTGTGAGGCCAGGTTGCTCTTCACGTCTCTGTTAAACAAATGAGGACAAATTTATTCTTTTTTTTTTTTTTCATTACTATAAGACAAAAGATGTTAATTGGTTCACTGCCATTACAAAGCTACAGACTTATAAAGGTAGGTGCTTTTCATTCCTCCTGGGATCAAGGTTTATTCAGATTGTACTTTTGTGGGAATATTGTTATCAATTAATAACTGTTATGCTGGAATTAAGATGTAGTTGCAATTGGAGCACTGTTGGTTATGCCCTTGTAAAACAGAGAGCAATCTCTGTCTCCAAAAGGATGTAGTCTAAATAGAACGTAAAAAGGGTGAAGTGGCTTGCTCAAAGTTATATATCAGATGAGGCAAAACTGGAAAAAGGATTTTAAACACTGAAGAATTAATGATTTTTATTGAGAATTTGTCATCTTTGGTCTAGAGGATAAACTAGGAGACTGTACCACTGAAAAGTTCAGTGTCAGTGATTTTGTCATATTTGAACATAAGTTTCTTCCATAAGTGATCCTGGTCAAAAGCATTAGCTGGACTAAACTTTAAAGTATTTCAGGAAAGGAGAAAAAGGTTGGAGGAGAAATATTTAAACCAGAAAGGACATTATTATGTGCAGTGGAGGGAGGCATAAGCCACATTTAAAGTGAGTATATTCTTCCTTGGATGTGTAGGTGTAAGTCCCTCAAGTATATTAAAAATGATCACTTAGAAAATTATTTCAGATATATTAATGGACTTACTTCCAATCTATTTCTTCTTGTCAGATTTGTCACCTCACATTCTTAGAGTACAAGAATGGCAACACTCTCTTTGCTTTTGACAAGTGAACTAAAATGGAAATAAAGAAATTTCTGTACAGGATTTTCAAAAGAATTTATCATTTTATCTGAAACAGGCATAGAACTTTTCTGATATTGAGAATGGTCCCTGCTCAGCAGGATTCATAATCACAGATAACCACACAAAGTTTCTGATAAGGTTAGAAACAGTAAGTTAGACTTTTATTGGTGGTGGGTTGTATCTATCTATTTATTTATTTATTTTTACAAACACTTTTTATTTAATTTTCTAGAAAAGTTATAATGAAAACAAGTGTACAATCTTATACACAGAAAAAAATTTTCCTTTCCTCTGATTGTCAATCTGTCTTGTTTTTATTTGCCTTTTCAAAATATTGTAATTCATTTTCCTCAAAGCCCACTTTATTCCTTTTTCCACTTTGTTTTAAAACTGGTAGAAAGATGTGATTGCAATTTGGAGTTGTATATAGCACGACAACAGGTGTTACATTAAGCAGTGTAATATTTATTCTTCTCTGATTCAAAGTAGTAACCAAGACACCCAAGCAAAATAGTGTTTCTTCATTTAGTGAACATAATATTGTTGCCTAGCATCTCAGTGGGCTACAGTTTTTTAAACTTTCAAGGTGCTGTTGTAGTTACGTAGATGTTTTGATTAGTGTATCTTGCAGTTTCTGCTACTAATCTTTGCTTATGGAGACTTCTGTTCACTCTCTCTCTCTAAATTATGTCAGATACTCCTTTGAAACAGATGCATGCTGCTCAGGTCTAATGCATTTTATCATAGCTGAGTAGTACAGACTTTTATACCTTTTCAGCAAAAGATTTATTATCAGTGAACAAAATTGTGCATGGAATAGCACTTATGGTTGTGTTGAATAAATCTGCTTCAAATCAGATTTAATATATTAGATTTTATATATTATTATATTATTTAATGTTAAATATGCATAATCATAAAGGTAATGACATTGTTTTAGATGATTTACACATATTTCATAAAAGATAGCCTGTACTCAGAAAAACTGGATTTTAACAAAATACAAGCACCCAGGAATATATGCATTCTCACTTGCAATATCTGCGCAAAAGACTTATTGTTTGTTGTCTAGAATCATGGTTAGTGGCCTAAGCTTTACAAGACTGATGCATGGCATGAGTTCAAATAACTATACTGTAATACAGTCAATAACTGAATTTTTATCTGTACTGGGGGCAACTACCATGGCAAGATTTTCCTAGTTCAGAATAGTGAGAGGATTATTAATAGTAAAGAGGAAATCACAATCCCTTCTTCTGCTTTATTTGTTCATAAGGCAAAATGGTAACAAATGATATCAGTGAATGGAATAAAATGTTAAAATAATTAATTATTATTGTGTAAATTTATGTACTTAATTTATAAATTTAATATTAATTTTAAAAATCAGTACACCATAATGGTGCTAATGGCAGAATATGCTTGAAAAGATTTACAGCTACAACCAAGAAGTCCAAAGAACATGAAACTGCAACACTCCAGAGCAAAGGAAAAAAATCACAAGAAAGGTAGTTTTTAGAATCAAGAATTAAATCCTTCTTACTGAGAAAAAAAAGATCTTCAGCATCAGTACTACTGGTACATTATAGAAATTTCCATTTACACACAATGCCCTATTCTCAGCAGGTATCATTAAGCATGCATCTGTTTATGTCATATGTTCAATTTCAATTAGTCTGCCTTAATATGATCAACTTAAGACACAGAAAATTCAAATAACTGAAAGTGTAAAAATATAAATAGTACTTGTTATATATATATTTATATATATATATATATAAATGGCTAGTATTTAACAACTTTAATGAATCACACATTCAGTTACATTCAGTTACCATATATAGCATATAATCACCAAGTTGGAGATAAAAGCTGTACCTATCATGAGCTCAGCTTGGATAGAGAGTTAGAAGCAAAATTAATTTATTTGGGTTTTTTAGGAGATTTGTGCATACTTCTTAAAAAAAAAAAAAAGGTGGAATTTTTGTAAATTATGTAAATTTTTAAGATAATGTCCCTTTAAAAAGCATATTAACAAATGTCAATAACTTACATTTCTGAAATTTACTTATTTTACAGTTTAGAGCATATGTTTCCAGAAAAAGGTCCTTGTTAATCTATATATGAACCAGTTATTCTACTGCTGACTTCACACAAAATAACCACCAGAATGTGTTTAAAAGTATCTCCAGACACTACGTACATTGAAGTTGTGATTTCTGATAGAAACTAGGGGAAAGATTAATAACTATATTTGTTAACCAAAGCAGACCTGTTTGGTGGAGGAAGCGAAGTAAATGATTGCTGGTTTTGTTAAATCCTGGTCAGATTGTTCCACCTTTTAATTATGTCATTAATTCAGAGTAAATGCAGCAACATGAAGTAACAACCTGGCATAAAGTAGTGAAAGCCATATTAGCTAATTCTGATAAAGCTACAATTATATTGTGTAACCATTAACATTCATATGTATTCAGAATCTTTATTTATTTATCTAACTTTTATCAAGCATCCTAAATTATTGGAAATTAATTTATGGAACTGAAATCAATAATTTTTTTTTTTTTTTCAAATGCCATAGTTACAGCTGAGGGAAGAAACGATCACTGGCACATACAGCTATTTCTATATGTTGTTTAGCTAAATAATGTATACTATATTTTTTAATTGGCTAAGGAATTAGGTAAACAAATGATGTTAAACTTTGAAAGGAATTTATTCTTGTAAACAAAATGTTAGTTTAATTCCTTCTTCGCTAAAACTATTCAGAAGTTACTATGATGGCTGATCAACGCCATTTGTGTTTCAAGACAATATACAGATAGATTTAAATAATCTTTATAGTAACTTTAAGTATTTCCTAGTTATCCCTTGTCATGATGAACATAGCAATACCTATGATCATGAAATGTCTGTAGTTAAGGTTTATATTTCTGATAAGATCTAGGAGTCAAGACAAATTACTTTTCTTTGGATGCGGATGGTCCAAAATACCTTTGGGTAGGATGTTCTGGTCCTTTCTCAAGTGCAGAAACAAGAATCAGAAAATAAAGGTAAATGGAGAAGCCTTAGATAAAAAATGCTATTACTTAACTTTGTAGATAGGAATCTGGAGAGCTGCAGGTCATTTATCACTTCGGTCAATTTTCTTTCTTATTAAATATAGTCTTGAAGTTTTGATTTGTCCAGTTTTAGACCATTAGAATCTTCTGAACCATGGACTTTGTTAGATGGAAAAGTGGAGCCACAAAAATCACACACATCCAAAGCTCCAACAGAAAAGACCCTGGATTGACTCCTAGGTTAATTTCACTGCCTAGATATAGATATATGCTGCCTCCAAGCTGCAGCAGCTTTTAAAATAGTGTTTTAAGGTGATGTAAAGGGACATAAGTGGCCAGAGATCACTTACCTTTTCCTACCTACATTGTTTTTTCCTCCCTTAAAATGGTAAAGAGGAGTATGGAAGTTACTTTTCAAATATAAGCATATATGAATCTGTGTAATTTTGTACTTAATAATATAATTTTTAGTGTAAATTGTTTCACAAGCAGTGTTAAATGAGCTAATTGGGAATTATTCAATATTGTAACAAATGGAAAAAATTATATAATTTAAGATACTTAAGAGGTTTTGTTTGACTTCTTAAAAATATACTTTTATAATAATGAAAAAGTATATACTTTTCTTCAATGACAAAGGTATTTTCAGAAATCCATCAATTATAATTTTAAATGTGCCTTTGTAGAGTTTATATTGACAAGAATATTGAAACAGAATTTTAAAATTGTGTTTGTAATGGTATTTAGGATTCTCATGTAAAACATTATTTTCTTACCAACACTATTTCATCACATGAACAAAAAGCAATGTTTATTCATGTAATAGTCAATATATTGTGTATTTACTATTTCACCAATATATAGGGAGAAGGCATAAATGGAACATAAAGTATTAATACAATCATTTGCATAGTCCTGTGAAATGTTACATGTGTATGTAGTGCAATAAAATATACATTTATAAACAAAAGCACAGAAACCACTGTATTATAAGTCAAGATTAAGAAATACTACCACTTTTCTATACTTCTACTTTCCTGGTATTTTAAAAGCCTGATGATCTAAGAGCACACACATTTACTTATCTTCCAAAGACATAATCACACTGTCATCCATTTCAGTACCACAAAAGATGGATAGCATAACATGGACTTAAAATGGGTTCATTAATTATCAAAAAGATAAGTGTTTCATCAGGTATATACAGCAGATAATATTTATCTTTTCTCATAGAGAAAAAGATTAAAGTAATTCTTATACACGTACTGGAAAAGAAAAAGGCTGTACCACTGAAAGTTTCATAAAGTGACACTAGATAACACACTCTGCCACTAAAGACAACCTTACACAAACACAACTGCAGATGCCTTCCATCACATGCAACTTTGGCAGCTAAATACCAGAATGAAACGATATATTAAAACTTCAACTATTTCATAAACTTCCTTTTGTGCTTTACCAATTGCACATACACATACTGCTTTTCAAAAGTTAGTGTTTCTGCTGCACTATTTGATGACTACTTGATAGCTATAAATATTTTATTTAGCGGTATAACATAGTGTACTTGAAAACAAATACCATGACTGTAACAATCTCTGAAAGGAAATAACAAATTCATCTCTATTTACTAGTAATAAGTCAAACTTATTACTAATAAAACTGCTATGTGAAGTAAAGAAATATTACTCTCTGTCAGAAAATAAATTCTGACTAAATAAAGCAAAACAGGTTATTCTGACATAGCTATAAAGGATCTGATATGAACATGATCAATAAGATATCAAACATCTTCTGAAAAATAACTGACTAAAAATGAGAGAACTGGAGAATGCATATTACATTTTAAATTTTCTTTTTATAAAACCAGTATTTCATCCTAGACCTTTGTTCTGAACAATGCTACCAAAGTTGAGACTCTGCAGCTGCAATTGTCAAAAAATGAGAAAAATCAATAAGATAAATAATTTCTCAGTTATAATTCCCTAATGACTATGCATTATGTTTGTAAAGATTTTCTTTCACAGGCAATATTGCATTTTGTTTTTACTGAAAATGGATTTGGTATGAATAGTTGGTTGTCTAGATATAAAAAATCTTCATCATTTTGTAGTATAGAATTTATACGCAAACAGTATGCTTTTCAATAAATATTTTCAGTCTACTATATATGCAGATTTTTAAGTTTGGATTTCTCACAACCTTCTTTTCAATTAGAAATTTGCAGCAAAAACAGAAAAATTATTCTTAAAAGCATCCCAAGCAAAAAATTCAAAACAACTCTCTCTTTCCTACTATAACAACGAACATGGAATGAGAAAAAAAAAAATAGCAGTGCTTAGAAATAATACCATATATGGATTTCAGATAAGGGCTCAATCAAAAAGCAGTGAAATCAGTAGAGACTCCCATTAGTTTTACAGAGCACTGGATGATATTCTTAATATTAATCAGTAAATCAGTTTGCTTCAATTTTTCACATAATTTACTACACATTGAAAAATGAAATTGTTGTCTAATTTTCCCTAATATAAAATTGAAATGGAAAAAGCCAGATTATTTACATATTATTTACAATACATGCCCTTTTTGAATATTTGTTATGATCTGTCCCCAAATGTGATCTATAGCTCTAACAGCAGCAGAAATAAATGTAGACAAGAAAACTTTGAAAAAATTATTTGTAATAAACACAAATAAGCCCAACACATTTTGCAGTTTGTCAAAGATTCTGTGATTCTGAGTAAAGTGCCCTTCTATAAATTTAGCAAGATAATGCTTCAGGAGATCAGAAGACAGAAAAGCAAATAGTGTTAACAAGATATTTAAGGACATTTTATTAACTCAAGTGAAAATACAAGCCAATAGAATATTGAAAGAAAAGATATTAAGAAGTTTTATCAATTTTTTTGTGTTACCCTATTTAGTATCACTTCTTCTGTGGAACTACATCTGGCTTTTCGTCATCATTATTGATTCACTCATATGCTTATGGATATTGATAAACACACTTATTGCATCTTAATGGCAAAAATGCTAGGAATTGCATTGGAACTAGCACAGGTCAGTGATTTTTCCATTGCCCTTACAGTTTGCATTTCATAACATCAAAATAATGTTCTAATGATATGTGAAGATTTAGGATATTCTAAACATGTTAAGGAAAGGAAAAAAAATTATAGTTCAGGCCCATTCTTCCCAAAGCTGAAGTGACTTTATTTCAAGTTAAAATGGCAAGTTCATTTCTAGTGAACCTTTAAAGTGATATGTAACAATAAAAAAAAAACCAACAAAACAAAGAGCACAAGGTTATTTAAATCTAAATGCTGATATTATTCCCATTAAAGGATTAAGTAATTAAACATACAAAGAGCTACATAATGCAACAATGTTTAGTTCCTTAGCAACTAAAATAAATAGTACTTAAATTAAAGTCTGTACACATTCCTTCCATTATGCTACTTGCACAGAAAAAGGAGTACAACATGTAAAAATCCGATAATTGACTAAACCCTGGCCACAAAAATATTACTGGGATTTGAACTGCTGAAGAATGTATTGGTCCAATCATAATGCGGAGAATATTGTATCTATTTTTATTTTTCATGAGAATTTGGTACTTAATAGTGAAAATATTTTAATTACAGATAACTGCCTTTTTAAAAAATTATTTATTTAGGTTGCTTTGTTCTGCTTTGTTTGATGCTTGTACAACTAATGGTTAAATTCAAATTAGTTGCAAAAATTGAAGAAAAGCTTTCAGACTGAAATATTGTGTTTAAAATGACACATTTTTTTAATACAACGTATATGCACACTATATTAAAACAATATAACATTTCAATATTTTGAATAATGAATCAGATGGTGTTATTTCGGAAAAATGTCAATTGCATTCATACATACAGAATGTACCTCTGCAATCCAAACAGAAAAAAATCCCATAAAAACTGAAGTGGATTCAGCAAGCATAGACTATGAAGATAGCTGAGGGATTGCAGAGTGAATATCAGCCTATTTTCTGCAGCTAAACCAAGATTAGAATTGGCACCTATCCTTATGCTAATGAACACCTAATTAGAGACCCCTCCTGTTCAATAAACTGCACTCTTATCATCAGTTAGATTACCTGACAAGCCCTTTCACTCCACTTCTGGCCCACCAAGAATCTTCATTCTTTTTTCTTGTCTTCTTTTCTGCAAGAGAACTGATCCCGCTTAATCCCTGGAATAAAGTAGCTCCTCTTGTGGAAGGGCTGGTTTCCCTCTTCCCCTTTTTACATCAAGCTAATGGAGCCAGTAGGTATTCTATTGATCTTTCTCTATGTGGTTTCCTCAAGGATTTCACAGACTTCCTTACAGGTTAAACATCCAGGCTTTCTGAAGTGGCTATAAAGCCTTGTATTTGATTTTTCAAACTTTTTCTCAAACCCTTGCTCATCCATAATCTTTAAAAGCTCAGTTGATGCCATGCAGAGTACAGGCTTATTTCTTTGCCGAAGTAATCTAGACACTGTCTAGTGTTGAGTACAGTTGTCTGATTCAAATCTTCTGTTACAAAGCAGATGACATCTAGCTAGATGTCATGAGAAGAGACTAACAATGACAATTCACTTATCCCTTAGAAAGAATCAATTCTCCCACAATGCATCTGTCAGAGAACTCTCACTCAGTAAAAGCAATTTTTCTAGCTGTCTGACACTGTAATTGCTCTTAAATTTTCAATGAACGTTTTACAAGAACTCCCCTGAACCATGATGAAAAACTTAACTTTTTCTAAAAATGAGAGGCTGACAGGATGAAAGAGGTCTTTCTCTTTAAAGCCTTGCTTGCTTGAGTAGGAATTCTTTCATATCATCAACAAGCTGTTGAATAGAGGATAGATTACTTTCCATTTATTTCATCAATCAGATTAAAGGCTCTCCTTCACAATGCCCTTTAAACAAGAGCTGTTTATGATGTCCTCCCAGATTCTACTTTAATGTAGTATTAAATCACCCTGAGCAGAAAGGTAGGCAAAGCATATAAATATGATGAATATCTGACAACATATAAGCAATGCTTACATTCAAGTAATTTCCCTATTTCTTGTCTCTTTGAAAAAAAAAAAGTGAAATCCCTCCATCCTCCCAAGCAGTTTTTAATGCTAATGTGTCATTTTGATTTGGCCATCTTCAAATAATTTAAAAAAAAAGAAAAAAGTTGCTATATAAAAATCTATTGAGATAGGTACGTAACAGTTCTATATCTAAGCTCTTCTGACAGAGAGGTATGACAGTAGCACACAGAACTGAATATTCACAAACTTCGTTAATTAAGATTTAATCTGAAAGATTCAGTTGTGTGACTCTTCTATTTTTAGCATACATAAATATTACACAGGAAAAAATAAATTAACTGCTTTTATTTTGTACAAAGAATAGTTTTATTAGTATGAGAAATACATGCAAGCTGAAGCTGATTGTTCAAGAAAAATCAATACAACTTTTGGTGTTATTATTGACTACCACATTAAAGGCATCATTCATTTTTATCTGGATAATTCCTCAATTCAATAATAGTAAGTGTCCTAAAACATTTAATTTTCCCTGGTTCACTGTAGAATTATGATACGCACTAATTAATTATGAAATATTTCCATACTATGATACATTTTAATAAAGCATTTAGACATTCTAAATATCAGTTATTTGTGATACAGATAGGGAATTCTAATAAAATCAATAAACATAAGCCACTAAATAAATTCCATACAATCAACACATAAATAACAAAATCATACTGTGATTAAATTTTCATATTTCTGACAATTTTATATATTTTTTTTATATTAGCCTTATAACAATTTTAAAACCAGATACATGAGTTATTTCTAATATACATGTACAACATTAAATAATAAAATATTTATGCACTAAGAAACATTGAATCATAGAATAGTTTTGACTGGAATGGACTTTTTAAGATCATGTACTCCAGTGCCTTTGTCACAGGCAGGGACATAGCTTTATGCACAAAGCCAAAATGTAAATGAATATAAATGAATTGATAATATTACACTGAGAAGAATTTGGTATTTTTTCCTTTCTAAATATTTATTTCAAAGGGTCCAGTAGGATAAGAGTAACTGTTAGTGTATATACTGATGTAGTAAATATATGCCTATAAATAAAGAGATCTTCTAACTACGTACTATCTATAGATTATAGAGTTGGAGAAGTCAGTTGAAAATGCCCCTATGATGGAGAGTTCATTTCCCTTGATGGAAAATATAAGTTTCTGAACAAAAAGGGATTATAGTTCCTTTTATCATTCCCTTCATGGGATGATATAATAAAAAAAAATAAAAAAGTGGATAAACTTCCTTCTCCAAAACCACACATCTATAATTTTAACAAAATTTGCCTCTACTATTTGGACTTATAAACTTCCCATGACTATTAGTTGCACTAGTATTTTCTCTGCTTTTTTTCTTTTCACAGTAAAATGTCAAGAACTGGGATGTCTTTTGTGGTCCCACTGAAATAAATGGGAAATATATTTGTGTAGATAAGAAGTCATAAATTGCTGGAGGAAATCTTTAAATTAGAAAAGACAGAGATTTACTGGAGAGAGTCCAATGCAGGGCCACCAAGATGTTTAGGGGAATGGAGCATCTCCCTTCTGAGGAGAGGCTGAGAGAGCTGGGGCTCTTTAGCCTGGAGGAGACTGAGGGG
>WYEA01023301.1:38032-66813 GCA_033558465.1 Alcedo atthis
TTATTAATTTAAATAAATTAATATTTATTTGTATTTATTAATTACATTTTTATGAAATTTTCTCTCGTTAAAATTAATTAAATAATTAGAGCTCTACAGATTTGATTCCAAATTAGATTTGAAAGAGAACTTCACTTTTTTTTTTTTTTTGCCAGAAAATCAGTTGGATTTTTAAAGATGTCTCCATCACTTAGCAACAAAATTTTAGTGAAATTCAGATTCTTCAAAACTTCAGCACATGCAGATAATGGACCCATTTTCCTTTAAAATGGGCAATATTTGAGATCCCAGTATTTATGCATGGAAGCACATCTTGGGAGAAGCCACCTTGCATATTGCATCTGAAGCATAGGACTTGCTCTCTTATGCTAAGCATTCCTGAAATTTCAGCTAGAAGCAATGTCATATGTCTTTGAAAAATCTCACAGCAGTTCAGAGTGCTGGACAGTAAAAAATAATGGATTTCCTCATTTGTGAAACCAACATAATAATCTGTATACCTCCTTTAGTAGACAAGTAGGAGTTCTAAAGTGAGCATAGAGCTTAGCTGCTTTGTGCATGGAGGCAGTGCATATGGCATCCAAGAAGAGAGACACAGTAGTGTTTCACTTGTCAGTGCATGGCCCCGTTGATCAAAGTACAAATGTTAAAGCTGGGTTTTCATACTTGTTGTGCAGTTCTTGAGAAGAGAAAAGCAGTTAAAAGCTGTAATTTCTTGGAAGTCAGTGTGGAAAAGTTTTAGAAAAGTATCAACTAAAGGGTATTCCTAAAACACATTCATCCTCAATAAGTTCAGTATTTAAGTTGAGAGACATAGGTAAGTAATTTCCCTTGTACAATTACCATCAGATCTCAGCCATCATAATTTACTTGTCAGTAGATGTATTTGCTCATAGAGAAGTGATTTACATTCGAATTCCTCATCTTATTTAATACAAATCACAGGATCACACAGGATTACAGGTTGTTAGGGGTTGGAAGGGACCATGGAGATCTTTGGGTCAAAACCCCTGCTATAGCAGGACCATATACAATATTCTAATCTAGTATTAGTTTAGAATATAGTATAATCTAATCAGCCTTTACTCATAAAATGTATTCCAGTCCCTTAATCATCCTTGTAGCCACTGGACTCTCTCGAGTAGATTCTTGTTCCTTTGATCTAGGGGGCCCAGAACTGGAGGCAGTATTCCAGGTGAGGTCTCAGCACTGCAGACCGGGGGGGAGCAGAACCTCCCTTGATCTGCTGACACACTCCTTCTAATGCACCCTAGGATACTATTGGCCTGGCTACCAGGGCACACTGCTGTCTCATGGAGAGCTTGTTGTCCACCAGGACTCCAAGGTCCTTTTCCATGGGGCTGCTTTCCAGCAGATCACCTCCCAGCCTGTACTGGTGTCATTTATTATTCCTTCACCGATGCAGGACTCTGCACTTCTCCTTGTTCAACCTCATTAAGTTCTTCTGTGCCCAGCTCTCCAGTCTGTCCAAGTCTCACTGAATGGCCGCACAGCCCTCAGGTGTATCAGCCAAACCTCCCAGCTTCATGTTGTCAGCAAACTTGCTGAGCAGACACTCTGTTCCATCATCAGTGTCATTGATAAAGATGTTGAACACGACTGGACCCAGCACTGATCCCTGGTGGGCTCCACTAGTTACAGCTTTCCAGCTGGACTTGGCACCATTGATCACCACTCTTTGGACTCTATTGACTAACTTGTTCTTGATCCATCTTACTATCTGCTCATCTTTCCCACTCTTTCTGAGCTTGTTCACAAGGATGTTATGGGAGACAGTGTCAAAAGCCTTGCTAAGGTCAAGAGAGACTACATCCACTGGTCTCCCTGTGTCTATCCATTCAATTGCAACATAATAGAAGGCTATCAGATTAGTCAAGCATGACCTCCCCTTGGTAAATTTATGCTGATTACTTCTGATAACCCTATTCTCATCCATGTACCTAGAGATGATCTCCAGAACGAGCCACTCCATTGTTTTTCCAGGGGTGGAGGTGAGATTGACTAGTCTATAGTTTTCTGGAACCTCTTTCTCAACCTTCTTGAAGACTGGAGTTACATTGGCTTTCCTCCAGTCCTCTGGCACCTCTCCTGTTTGTCATGATTTTGCAAAAATGGTGTAGAGTGGTAGGGCAACAACATCTACCAGTTCACTGAGCACTCTTGGGTGCATCTCACCAGGGCTCATGGACTTACAAATATTCAATTTGTACAATTGGTCCTTAACCCAGTCTTCAGTGACCAGTGGAGAGTCATCTCTCCATGAGACTCTTTCACCTTCATTGAGGGATTGGAGTATACAGGGGCCTGTCTTAGTAGTAAAGACTGAAGCAAAGAAGGTGTTCAGCAGCTCAGCCTTCTCTGCATCCCCAGTTATTAGGGCTGCCCCCTCATTCAGCAGTGGACCCACATTTCCCTATTCCTCCTCTTACCATTGATATATTTGAAGAAGCCTTCTTATTCTTTCCTTGTCAGTTTAAGTTCAAGAGGGCTTTTTTCTCCATTTTTCTCTATTTCTTTTTTTTTTTTTTTTTTCCACAGGGTGTGTAGAAAAGCACAACTTCAACAATTTACCTCTTCCTCTTGAAGATGTAGTGCAGTGGAAAATAGGTTGTGAAACAATTAGGTGGCAAAAAATAAAGATTTCCTGTAGGATTATTTCATTATTTTTGAGACTAGAGCCTTTAAGAGTGGAGAATGGACACAGCACAGTATTTTCTTTTCAAGTTTGGAGCTACCTGATGCATTCAACCCCTCACTCCCAAATCTGTTTACGCAAAGGCCCTGGTTTGTTCTGGCAAGTTATAATGACTGCTGAGGTGGCAGATTATGAAACTTCCTGTAAAGCTGGAGGCTAACACTGAACTAAAACCCCTGTTGAAACTTTCTATTAAAATAACAGAAAGGTATCAAACACATCTTAAAAATAAATTGTTTTAATTGCACTCTGAGAATGTGTACTGGGTCAGGATGATCAGGACATGTAATGCTTTCCATTTTCAGATCTGATTAGGTTAAATAAGAAGTAGTTGTACAAACTAGCACTGTTGTGCACATGCCCAAAGTAGAATAGGAAACACTGGGAGAAACACTGAGGATGTTTTTAATGATTATCAGGAAGGTTGTTAATGAGTTTCTAAGAGGAGAGGATAAACTGCTTTGAAAAAAAAATTATCAGTCAGAAAGCAGAAAAACAATCTCATCACCTGGTATTAGATGCAGGTAATTATAACCAAATCTACAATCTTCTTTTAATCCCTAGATACATAGCTGCATCATTTTAAACCAATCTTTACTTTAGAATTTCTTTTTTTTTTTTTTTAACTTTTGAAAAGAATTTTTGTAAGAATGCACACCTGTTAGAGACAGTTTTGTATGGAAAAAAATGTGAAGCTGTTACCAAAACCAGCAAGATAATTAGAAGAAGTATATTTATGTAGACTCCAGGAAATATTTGTAATTTAAAAAATATTTTTGTATTCTTATAAAAATGAGTAGTAATAAAGAATAAAAATTTTAGTAACATAAATAATGAGACTTCAAAAGAAATTTGCAGTTTTGAAAATTTTTAGGAAAATGTAAAGATCCTCAGGTTTTATAGTTCATTGCTGATAAAATCACTTGTACTGATAATATGAACGCAATCATAATGACTATTGATGTTCAGCTTAAGTCTAATGATCTAGTAAGATAGTAAATTTCACCTTATCCTCAGGTAAGCCCCCTTGGACAAAGATGGAGAGTCTTATGTACTTGGTATATAGCACAAAAGGAGTCTGATAGTTCTTGAATGAGAGTGCTTCACTGACTTGAATAGGAGTAAGATTGCTCCATCAGTCTAGATTTTCTTTCTTCTTCTTCTTCGTTTCAGATTGGTAACTTTAGCTTGACCTGTCAGTCAAATACCTTGTTAGATGAGACTCAATGCCACATTACTATTTTCAATGTCACATTCATATTGTCAATGATGTTAATGATTTATATTATACATGTATTTATATTTATGTTTCTCATACAGTTTAACAGCAATAGAACTTTAGCACCTGAGTGCTGAACAAACCTGATTGCTTGCTGATATTACGAGTCCAACTCTGGCTTTCATTTTTTACATAGAGAAGGAGTGTTTTTTATCTTACATAAAGTCAGCTTTTATCACTATTGTATTCTTTGAATGGCTTACAAAGCTTTTGATTATATAGCTAATTCAGATAAAAATTAGTACTGCTTACCTATTGTTTTGACTTGTTGCATTAATTGTTCTTGATTATGATCATTAACTCTAATCAGCTACCTGCTCCTGCAAAGGATATGATCTTTTAGGTGCTTTTCACAGTGCTTTCAGCCAGCAAGAAAAATTAGCTCATTTTAGACAAAAATTCAACTCTGAAGGCTTTAATTGAACAATCACAGTGAGATATCTTTGTTTTGGATTCTATTCAATCTAAATGTGACTTAGAATTTAAAAGCATCTTTAGATTAGTGAACTTTGACTAACTAGAATGATGTATAATCCTTCTATTCAGTATAGATCCATTGTATTACTTAAGTATGACACCCTGAATATTGAATTGTATTTTCCAAAAGATTTTTTATCAATCTACCATTTTTATTCTGTCTGAACTGTGCACCTGGTGAGGTGAATTGATTTCTGCATGACCAGTAGGTAACTATACCCAGGGACACCCTGTACTGTCATGTCTTCTAATAAATCAGATGCCTATAAGGCATGATGAGTAAAGGCGTAGTTATTTCTCTCAAAAGGTTTTGTGCAGGAGCTGATGTACCAATTTTCAGTCTAACTGGTAAATAGTTGTGTTTTTAAGACTTTCCAGGAAATAACATGTCTAATAAGGTAAGTACTAAATAATTATTTAAAGTATTGACTATTGAAATATACCAGTAGTCTACACTCTATTGTTGGGATGACAATATGGACTGTCACACTCAACACAGGGCTGAAGATGTGCCATTTTACCACTGTTTCACAAGTCATATGAGGATATTGTCTAAGATTTCTTTTCTGACAAAAATCCAAGGTTATATAAATTGCTTTCACCATAAACTATCTTTTCATTTTTTTTTCTGAAGAAATATGGAGTGTATAAAATGGTACTTCACAAGCTTTGAATGCATTATGTATTGTCAGTATTGGTTTTTGAATACAGTGGTTTTCTAAGCTGTTCCTTTAAGAAGCATCATCATATCCAAAACCTTATATAAGGTTTTATGTTTTTATGTTTTATAATATATAATTATAAAACATAATTTTAGCCTTGCTTTCATTGACATATCTCATCTTTCTTTTGTTCACTTCAGACTTCTGATTCATCTATGCTCTTATTTTTAAATTCTCACTGTGGCGTTTGGTGTGATCACTGACTCTTTGTTTTTTTTTTTTTCTGATATTCTCCAACTCTTAACGTTTCTTCTCAAGATAGTTGTTTTTCCTTTTTTTTTTTTTTTTTTTTTTAACATTGTATCTAATGAATTGAGGTTTCTTTCTTTTCTTTCAAATGTGTATTTTCTTCTCACTCAAAGTAACCAGGCTTTTACATATTTTTTTTGTAACTAATTAAGACATTGTTTTCTTTGATAAATTGTTTTCAGTGTACTGTACAATAATTGGAATAAAATTATATGCATCCAAAATGCATCAAGATGGTGAAAGATGTAAAAATTAGTATTAGATAAATTATCTCTTTGCACTATTAAGCTTTGAAAAATTTGTTCTAGTTTGATATACTATGAATAATTTTGTACAGCTTCAGAGTTTTGTATATGATCCTTTGTCTTTCCTCACCCTGACAAGGACTGTGTGCTTTTTCTGTCTCCTCAGTTTTGCACCCTTTTCTGAGCTTCAGAAGGAAGACTAGAGGAACTTCAACATAATTCTAAATTTTGTTAAAACTTTATTCTGACAAACAGGCAATGGCAAGCTGTAGTCCTGGAGGAAGCTGAGGAGTTGCTATTATCAAGGCATTGATCTTGGATATTTTTACTTCGTTTACTATATGCGTTACATATATTCTTCCATTTGTGATGTACTAAGGAAATTTTTAGTTATTGGTAGTATTGCAACAATACATTTTGTCTAGTTATTAATCCAGAAAGTACATTGCTTCCTAAAGATCCTCCCTCAAGCTTTTATGGAAATATTGACTTAAGGTTTTTTGATCATGAAACCAGGCTTGCTGGCAACAGATGGGATACACCTGTTGAAAAGACAGAAAAGGGTCTTTGCACAATAGTTGACTGTGCTGACCAAAAGAGCTTTAAACTAGATTTGCAGTTGGAAAGGGACAAAACCAGGTTTGACAGAGGTAAGTGTGGGGGCAGCACACTGATGTTTGCAGGATGGTCTGCTAGCAAGGTCTTTCAGTCTGCTGTCTCAGTGGAGGACGAAGATGGAGATTCATGTGACAGCAAAGATGGGATCAGAGATATCTAGGAGTACCAACCATTCACTAAAAGTCAGTTCTTTCACTAAATTGAGAAGAAATTGGCAAGAAAAACACACAAGACTGTTCTGGCTCTATATAATTACTAGATCATTCTTGCTGTGAAACAATTTTCTGGGAGGAGTTTAGACAGGTTTTACTGCCAAATCGTTCTGGAAAAAATTGTAGCAGTTTGAATACTTACAACTTCTTGTATTGCTTTCATGCACTAACTTTGCTACAGTATCAACAAACAGCTAAGACCTTATCTTTACTAATCTGTGCTATTATTCCCAAATACCTTAAAAAATATTTATTTATTACAGTCATTGTAGTTATATTAATAGAAGGATAGCTTTAAGATTTTTAATACTACACTTGTTCTGTAGTTGTCACCGGTTATCTATCACTGTTAGCAGATATGAGTGTTTGATAACATACTATGAATTTCCATTACTTTATGCTTTTCAGTCTGTGTGGTATAAATCTCAACATTTGTAGAAATCCAGTTTATCTAACTAAAATTCTAAGCAAATATTCTAAAAGATAAATCCATACTTTGTTAGCTGTTCATGTGTGCTTCATCATTAAAAGGAGATCCAAGAGTTAACAACCCCATTTTTGTTGGCACCCCTCTGGAAGGTAATTCAGACTAACAGGTAAGTGTCTCTGCACACACAAGTCACCAAAGCTATGACATTTTTCTGCCTCTTTTCAGCTCTGGACCCAACACAATTAATTGAGCAGTCCACCTGGATTTCTCCCATGAGCACGTTTCCCCCTCTCAATGCTACATTCCTGAACCGGCTTTATGGGTGACCAGGTATGCATGGAGGTAGAGCCTTGTTCTTGCTGCCAGAAGCAATCTCCTCAAGAGCTTCTGCTTTTCCTCACTCATGCTTGCTTTTTTTTTCTTGGGAACCCTTAGGCTATTGTCTCTCAGTGTCCTTTCTATTGCCATCATGTTTTTTACCTCTGATCACCTCTGGATGCACTGAAGTCTATGTATATCTTATTGCAGTTGCTTGCTTGCTTGATCTACCACAACTATAAGCGCTCACCTGTCACAGTGGAGGTTGCTGCCATCACTCCAATCCTGGGCCCAAAGCATTATGCTGCAGATCATGACTTGAACAAAAACATCTACCTTCTGGTGTTGTACAGTATCAGAAATTGATGCACCAGTGAGCATAGAAACATGCCACTAAACCTTATCTCCATAATGGAGCTTCTGCCTCCCACTAGTAGCACCTTTGGGATCACTATAAACCCCTATATACCAGCTGCCACTGTAACTGCCTTGGTTTTGTTGTTTTGGGTTTTTTTTATATCCTTCTGGGAGTGCCCTTGGTTGTGGTATTCCTTAACTATCAGATGAATAGGAAGCCTAAAGTAATTTTGTTCCACCCTTCTGTAAAGTTCTCCACTTGGCAAGGAGCCTTGCACAACACCTTGTAGTCTTCCCATCACAATTCATTTGCCTTGAATTGCTAGGTACACTGTGCAGTCCTTTCTCACACACCACAGCCCTGAAGAGTGACCCAGAGAAGGGAACAAATGGTAGTCAGCAGATCTCATGAAGCCTGGGAAGGCAATGGGGCATTTCAATGTTGAAACTAGGTTAAGAGAGAATTCAGTAAAAAGATTTAAGTGAGATCTGAATCCTGAGAAATGCTGAATGAGGCAGATTATATAAAGTAAATTAGATTAGTGTTAAAATAGAGAAAAAAAAATAGAGGAAGAAGTGCTTGGAGCAGGTGAAACTGAAGGTACTATGCAGAGGAAATTATAGAACAAAAATTCCTGCACTATTGATGATTCTTATCAGTGGTACTGTATTTAAAAATACAGAGACATTTAAGGGAAAGTGATTAGATTTTCTTTCCTGCTGAAAATATATAACTTCCCATCATGAATCTTGTTATGATTCATGGTATGTTAATTCCTTTTTTTTTGCTTCACTAAAAGTTTTGATGCTTTTTCTAGACAATATGCTTTTAGATTAAACAGAACTTTTCAGTCTCTGGCCCTTTTCTGTTACATCTGTATAATATGACTAGAGTATAGACAATATGATTGTCTATACTGATCAATACACAAATGTGTATAAACAATAGACAACCAGTAATGCTATTACACAACAAGCATGTAGGTACCTGGCTTCATGTTTATGGTTAAAATTTGATGTCACTTGATGAAAATACTTCAGGAAATAAAAGCTTATATATTTTTATCAGCATAGCTTGCATAAATTACATACTTTTTTTTTTTTTTACAATATAATTTAACATATTGAATAGTGATAGTAAACCCAGTTAAACCTAATTCTGAAGTCCATGCTATGCATATATAATTACTGTTTAACAAAATTATAGGTGCTAGGAAAAATGGAAACCAATTCTTCATTCCAAACACTAGAAGAGACCTAACAGATAACACAGAGATACCTTATGAGAATGCATCCACTGAATATCCACTTAATTTGCAAGAGTTCAAAGGACATTCAATCCCAACAGAATGACATAAAAAAAGGATTGTAAAAATGTCTTGTCAAGCAGAATCGTTGTGCTGTCTAGCTTTTTAATCGTAGCATAATGTTAATGCTATTAGAATTTCTATAAAGGCACAGAGAGGTCAAGGATTCAAGAGGGAAAAAAAAAAAAGAAAAGGGAAAAGACGAAAAGATTATATGTGCTAATTACATTTTCTGGAGTGTAGCGTGATGGTGTGACCTATATTTATGCATTTTGGCCTGATAATATTATTTGAAAACTATTTGAATACTAACTTTTTCTAGAGGGGGTATGAACTATGGTATAGATCAGGTGAAAATGTGGACCTCTTACATTGGTGAAAGCTTGTTCTCCAACAGTTCCTCTAAATGGAAAATCTTCCATTTTCAGTTTATCCAAATTTATATTTCAGTTCTTCAAAAGAATGAAGCAAAGAGCATACTTACAGAGGTATATGTTACATCAGATTTTGTTCAGTAAAATGTATTTCTTACCCATATAAATCTGCAAATGCATGTGCTGAGATGCACAATGTTAATTTCAATTCTCACTTAAAAATAATAGGTATCAAGTTGTCTGCCTTATTGTCAAATAAGTGGTACTGTCTATATGCTATTTTTACTTAGGTTTACATATCTACACTTGACTTGAAGTTTCAGTTAAGGATGTCATTGATAACACTCTTACTGCAAAAAATTTGTAGCTTTTGTGCTGCCAGATAAGGTGGGGAAATTCTCATTTATTCTTGGTTATTTTTTTACATTGTTGTTAATATTTGTACAAGCTTCTAATACTCGGCAACTTTGCTGTTAAATATTGACTCTGGCCTATAGTTGGCACAGTCTATGTAAATTTCAATTGGAGGAAAAGACACCTTTTTTTGTTATGTGATCAGATTTTGTAGCTCTGTAATTTTCTGGCTGATTGTAGAAACAAAGTACCCATGCTCACAGAGAAAGCCCTTTCTCCAAGCTATAAATATTTGTTATTTGTAAAATCTCATTGAGGGTTTAGTTATTAAAAAGCTAAGGGAAGAAAATTACTAATAATGATTGGTTTGCACAAATGAGATGTTTTTATGCAAATATATGAACCTTAAATATGACCTGGAAACAAAAGACTGCTTAACAGTTACTATTAAGCTATACATTAGGAGATCAATTAAAGAGAACTTATTTCTAATGATCAAGCTCTACAACAGTTGCCATGGAAACCCGGAGAGAGATTCAGAATGCAAAACAACTACAGAAAAAAAAAACCAACAACAAACCCAACCCTGTAAACAAGTATTGTGGAATGTATAGAATCAGTCTACAAAAGGCTGGTTTACTTATTTTCCACCACAATATGTCTTGAAGAAGGGAAGTTTTCCATATGAAGGTTCCAGTTTAGTCCATATTTCAATGCCATGAAACAAGACAATGCCAAGAAAATACTTATGTAATCAACAGTTCCCTAAATTACAATAGCAGATAGAAAGACAGGATTACTTTAGGGGTCTCAAAAAATTGTATAGTAATGTCGTTAGAAATTGATGTAAAAGAAAAAACAAATTAGTGGCAAATAAACCACAAATACAGGTGGTTAAAAGCAACTTTAATTTTTTTCTCCTATACCTTAAAGTAGCAATTACATCAAAGAAGCTTTAAAATACTCAGGTTTTTCGCTCGTGAAGGCTGCTTCTGCTTCATATTTTTTCAGTTTGTTTTTATGCACTTTTATCTTGAACAATTCCTGAACATCCATAACACCCATGTGAAAATACTGTATCATTTAGGGTTAAAAAAAAGTATTTTCTGTTAGCAAGTATGTAGTCTCAGTATATATTGCAGAATCAATAAATAGACACAGTCATGTTTTCCAGTACATAGAATAAATCTTGCCAATATATGCACAGAGAATTGTTCAAAACAGGGTTGGTAACTGGAATTTCCTATAAAGGATATTCCTGTAAAAATCAATAAAGCTCTTCCTTTCCTATTCATCCTCCCATTTTCAAATTATCCATAGCTGGAATGGTTCAGTTTATTTGTCAGTGAAAAAGCACGAGATAGTCTCTGGATCTGGCAGTCAGCTCTTCTGATTCACACTAAGCGCAAAGAGACCTTGAGCAGATAGGAAACCTGTACCAGTAACCAACATCTCCACCAAAACTATTTGGTATATATGTTGTGGCATGATCTCTCTTCTGAGATATTTCAATATCACTCAGCTGTCAATCTCTGTAACTGTATGTCCACTAACAATGATACAATCTCAACTTTGAATTAGACTCCTAAAGTTACAGATTCAACTATTCTTTTAGACCACGTATGTAGTGGATTTATAATTCTGATCACCAAAATCAGTAAACAACTGGCTTTTATCAAGAAGGAAAGGAAATTAGTGCTTTGAGGTTTTTAGAAACCAAAGCAGCAAGGGACTGCAGGCTCACTAAGTTCTGTTTTCTCTAACAAGTTTTCTCATTCTTGTATATAACTTTCATCACAATCTGTTCTAAGCAATGTATTTAGTTGGATGATTTTGAAGGAAGCACATGAATGACATATTTGATAATGAGTGATAATGAGAAAGTGGTAATGAATTTTGAAGGTTCTTTCAATGAGCAAATTTTAAAAAGTTAAACAAGTAAAGTAAAAACAACACAGGAAAACTATCTCACACACAAAATAATTAATTAAAACTTCGTCATGCATACCACAGTGTTGGATGGAAAGGTATGTGATTGTCTTTCTCAGGGCTCAATTTTAATCAATATAACTGGATTTTTCTTTCCAGGACTCATCCTCTGTTACAATCTTGTTACACTTAGATAATACATAATGTATGATGGGACTACCAAAATGACTTAATTCTACATAAACCAAGATCAATTATTTCAGTGGAAACTGGCCAATGCTAATAAGTACTTTCAGAAATCCTGTTCTATACTTTTTTTTTCCTGTGTCTCTCTTCATGTATGACATCAATTAAAAATCGTCTGCCTAATAAATGCTATGTATTTATGTCATTTAAAAAATGGAGAGGTTTTTTTTTTCTACATGAAAACCTGCTTACATTATTTGCATTGTATGCACACTATCTTACTTATTACAAAAGATTTATAATCCAGAAATACTCCTCTCATATGTTTTCAAAGTGTGACACTAGAGATGTACTTCTGAACAGATGACAGCTATACTTCAGGGAAACAACACACATACACAGAAAAAAAAAAAAAAGAAAAAAAAGAAAAAAAGGGAATATTTAGTCAACTTGAAGCAATATACAGTTATCAGGAAACATAAGTGTTATTTATGAGATAAAATAACTGAAAATAACTCAATCTTCCACTTTGAAGGAAGGTGATTTTGGTTAGCTTTAATGACATAATAAAGAAATCCAATCTATTCCCATCAAAGAACACAGCCTACAGCACAACCAAAAAAACACTACTAAATTATACCTACTGAAAAGAGTTGTGTCCTGCTTATGAGAGCAGACTTAGAAGAATTCAGCTAGCAAACAACTAAAAAGGCAGTAAATTCCAAGTGCTTGTCACATCTATCTATGTTCTTAAAATAACTCATGGCTCACTAAAAAAAAGTTATTTGGTATAGTGTTTTATTGGCCGATTTGTAAAATGTGCTACTGAGCTCTTAGATTCATATACTTAAATTTAGCCAAAACCAATAACATCTGATGTGAATCCAGTAATCCTTTACAATGGGATCACAGAATTTACCTCACCCTTAAGAGGTTTCTTCAGACAGGAGAAAGCAATAAATTTGTCTTGCAGAGTGACCTAGGGCCCTATACCTTTTGGGATCAATGGAGAATCAAGTTCCAAAGTTAAGGGGTATGACAAACCACCTAGATTTTTTTTTTTTCAACAAGCTCTGAAATGAATTCAAATGTACTCATTTTCTGTACAAACTTAATGAGACTTGTACATAAAAATTACAAAGACTCCATACTCACATGAAATTAGGTGTAGTCCAATATCCATATGCTTATGTTATTATAATTGAAATTCATGCCTTGTCAGGATGATATAAATATCTCTGTTATTGCGATATGCCTCTAGTCTCCAACCTTGCTGGTAATCATTCCATAGAACAAATTATCTTCAAAGTAAACTTGTTTTCTAAAGAAAATATTTCAGAATGTAAGTGTCCTATCTTCAGTTGATTACTTAATTTCAGTGCATACTGAGACCTCAGAGTTAACTTCTGGTAATATTTGGTAAGTGTTCAGAGAAGAAAACAACTATGACACAATCATAGATTTGAACAAACTATTTTTTTTGGCAATATTAAATGCAAAACTCTTATTTAAGGAGCATTTTACTCTGTCTTCTGCTAATAGTGCTTGATCACTTGTTTTTAAAATTATATTTTTTTTCTTTCAAGTGATCTGACCACTACTCTATGGAAATAAGCATTTCGGCTAATTACTTCACAGAAAATCAAGATGAATGAGGCACAGTGCTTTGCACAAATCAGACAGACAAGCTGTCAGAGCTGCCTAACCCATCCTTATAACAATTCCCCTTCCCCAAGGAAGTTGTCAGGAAAATGGAGGTCCTTGTCATTTCTCCGCTTGCAATTTGGGACTTCTTTTCACACCTAGTTTATTTATAGAATTTTTTGACACTATTCTTGCAATTAAGTGACAAAATTATTTATTTTTTTATTTATTTATTTACAGTCTTATAAGTTGGCAACTATATATTTTTAGTGCTATACATAAGGGGTAAGTCATGGTTAATGAGCATGTTTCTCATTATTTTGTTCAGTTTCTGAAGCTCAGTTGTTCTGTAGGCACACCAAGGAGAAAACTGCATCAGTGCCTCAAGAGGCTGGGCAAATTATCAGTGCTTGAAGCACCTTGGGAGACTCATCAGTGCTGGAGTGCCCTTGAAAGTATGCAGTAGTGTGCAGGGTGGCAGAACAGGAGCTTGGTGCTGTGGGCTCTTTGAGCAGACCCACTCCTCCAATGTTTTCTGCACAAGGAGATTTATGCTAGTGCATATGTTAGGGGGAGCAGTTTGTGAAGTATATTAGAACACCAAAACTATTGGGACCATTTGATACTGAAGAGCTATCTAGGTTATTAATTGAATATATTTTACAACAAGAAAATAAAGGTTACTATATAATTATATTTGACCTGGAAGTGTCTGAGCTAGCTCGGATATACTTACAATATGGGAGAAAATATGAAAAAACTATACAAATATGATTAGCACTTATAATTAATTTTGCTCATTCTCTTGAAAGGTTGGTTGGTTTTCTTTTAATTTTTAAATGACATTAAATTTCATGAAGTAGAAGCTCTCATTTCCTCAGCTGTAGTTCCTATAGATACAAAACAAATTGTGGGCTTTTGTAAAGGGAGGTCATTAATAGAATTATCAAAAAGATCACTTTGAAGAAGCATGTGAGTGTAGGAAAAGAAATTTGAGTGATATGGTATCTATTAGCATATGATAGTAAATTCTAGATAAAAGTTACATTTGTTTCTTTTACATATAACCATAGACTCATATGTTTCAGGCATGTGAGAGACCAGTGATGCACAAGATTATGGGATTACTGATCACAGACACAAATATTGAAAGCTAGAAAATGTTAAAGCAGAACACAGTTTTAAAATTAAATACTTTTTTTCCATGTAACTAAATTGAGCAAAACATATACATTGTGGATTACATAGAGCTGAGAGTGGCACAGCCTTATCAAGGGCATTTACAAGAAAACGCCATTCCAAATTACCAATGTAACCTTTGTCTTTACGCTAGTTGAAAAATCTTTAAAGCCTGTATGCTCTGCTTGTTCATGATAAAAGAGAAATATGGACACCTGGGTAATTTATGTAAAGAGCTCAATCTTGGAAAGTGACAAAGAAACTATCCACAGTTGCAAAGAGGAAATGCAAAGACAGAACTTGTCTAAAAACAAACCCAACAAATGCCCAGAAATAATGTAATGTAAGGCTCCGTTTTCTTGAAAGTTGTCTGCTTGGAGACATTTGGAAAATATTAGTATTAATTAAAGAAATAAGTGAAAACACATATATAAATTTGTTGAACTGAAATAATATGTGTGTGCACATCTAAGGTGGTAGTAGTACAGTTAAGTTACTTCACCCACAAAGTAAGCTAAATCAAAAAGAAACCATGAAGGGCTGAGTTACTATGTCAGCAGTCTGTACACATACATGGCAAATATAAGGTCATCTCAGGGCTTAGATAAGAACTACAGGCTAAATTAAACTCATAAGAAGTTATTGTGGATTGTCAGTATATCATGCCTGTGGCAATGGCATATGATTCTCAACAAAAACTTTCAAAGGGATTTGGTGTTTTTTAACTAATCTGGTTACAACATTTGTGAAACTTCTTACAAGCATTACCACCAAAAAAAAAAAAATAAAATAAGAATAATCAGAATTTAAATTGTTTTTAATCCTTTTCTAATGCAACAATTCACCCATCTAAGCTATTGAATGAAACTGTCTGCAGACTAAGAAGGATGGTAGTTTGTTATCTGGCTCAAGTGAGAAATATTTAATTATCAACTGTATGATATATCACAGCTGAAAACACAGATTCTTCTATACTATGCTGCTGCAAGCAGTTCATTCAGCAAATGGAATGTTCCCTTAACTTGTGCCAGATGCTAACCATCACCTGGAGCTATTATTGCAATCAGACATCTCAGGGACACGTCAGCTATGCTTCAGCTCCCCAGCTAAGATCTTTTCCATTGGTGATCATAATTATGGGTGTAACAAAATTCATTACTACCTTCCTGTGCAATGGGGACTCTTGTGACACACCAAAAAAAATAAAATAAAATTGTGCTGACTTTTCAAACTGGTTCAAAGACCTCAGATCAAAGATAATGAATAAATAAATTAAATAAATCAAATAAAGAAATTTGTTTAGTTTGTTTGTTATTTTAGTAAAGCATTCTGTAAAATAAAAAATATTTCTTAAAAAAGCATCTAACATCTATGCATTTCTTCTGAAAAAACACGTCTATCTTGTCTCAGATGACAGTTACATTTTCTAAGCTATTGGAAGTTCTTATACATATGAAAAAAAAAGAAATAGATGCACAATTTTACATAATGCAAATCAACCATTTAGGTACTGAACATTGTGGAGTAAGAAGGATGTTCCAATAGTGTAGGCAGGAAGGAAGTCTCTAATGGGCCTAACAAATCTTGCTCAGTGGGGGACTCCTGCTCAAAACACTCCTTCAGCATGTCTGGAAAATCTGCCTTGTAACACAGGTAGCTCATGGTATTATTATTTTTTATTTGTAGGAACCATTGCTTCATTACTCACACCAGACTGTCTCCAGAGTCATAAATCAAACCAATGAAATCCAGTGGGGTATTGGAAAGAATGAGAATGGGGCTGTAATAGGGAATCATGACAACCTGCTATCCTCTGCATGCCATGAAGGATCCTACTCACTTTGCATGTAATATTTCTCTTCAAATCTGTATTGAGATTAAATTCTCAGTTGCTGTGTACATGGATAACTTTAGCAGATTTTAATGTGCATAGTATTTTAATCAAAATTTCAAAGGTTTGGGTAGATACTGAGTTATTCCAAGTCCTTAGTACCCAGAGCACTCAGCAGAAAGCAATAGTGGTCTGAAAGGTCCCCAGCCAGCCTCTGGCATCATGCTTCTTCCAGAGATATGACCTTCATACTGAGGATTTTTAAACCTGAACTTCAGTTTCAGAGATGATGGAGTAGATAGCAGAACTCATTGTATTATCTTTTTAATCTCACAGCCACATGAGGAAAGGCCAAAATCCTACCTCATTTAATTCAGACTTAACATTTTGTAAAACGTTTTGTAAAAATAATAGCTTAGTGAACAGATTAGAAAATTGTGACATAGATAAGCACATATGATGTCAATGGCCAAGTTTTAGTCAAATACACTAAACAATATGGTTTCAAATTCAAGATTGTGCCCCAGGTTTTGTCAAAAACGATGGCTCATCTGCAGCCTCAGACTCTATTGAAGTACTTATTTAGTTCACCTTTTGATTAAACTGGAAAATGACAGGGAACCATAGTATTTCAAGCAGCTTAGCTGTTTTTACTTCACTGTTGAACTGGAGACTATTTTGTACTCAAAGCCAGCCATTCATACATTCATACATCTGTTAGCAACAGTAATATTTTCTTTGCCAATTACCTAATTTTCTTACAAATTTTCTGTGACAGAGAGATGTTTACAGCACTACCTGCAACACTACGAAGTTAAAAAATTATTGTATGAATCTGGTCAATTATTATCTTTACTCCACCTTTTGTACCTATTCACCCACTTAACCCATGAAAATAGATCAAAAGTGTACATACATGTTTCAAACATATTATAATATAACAGTTTTGACAGTCCTCTCACCACATAGACTTGTTAACAAACATACTGGGCTATAACAGACTAGAACTCCTCCGTGGAAGTCAAGATCAGGTCTCATATTACTTTAGTATATTTAATTATTTCTTTTTTTTCAAACCTGTAGATTACTTAAATTGCAGAAATTAAAGGAAAATGTGTAACAGGAGTGAGTATGTGGGTCACGCAGTATGACCAGACACACCTTATGGAACTGCTTGAAGCACTGCATGACCTACTAGTGGAGACTGAATTTTTGGCCCAGAAATGCTATCATTCTCTCAAATACTTTAGAGCTTTTGGTCAGGAAATACACTACACAGTGTTCCTGTTAGGTTGCTTATGTTTGGACAGTGAAATGGCTTTAGGGTAATAGGTGCTGTTGGAGTCAGCCCCTCGTACAGGGTAATCCCTGAATAGTGTCACTGTTAAAACTCTCCATGACTTGAAAACAGAACAGGGTAAAGTCCTTCAGAAAATCTTTTTCTTCTTTTTTTTTTTTTTTTTTTTTAAAAAAAAAAAGTTAAATAAATGTAAATCAAGCAAGTCACCATGATCTGATAGATTTTAGTAATGTAAAAAACGTGAATTTACCTCTTCCATGACAAAACGCTAGGATTTTTGATATTTTTACATTTTGATGCTGTTGCCACCAAGAAAAAAAAAAAAAGCATATAAAAAAACTCAAAAAAGATATGAGAGGATCAGGAGAAGCCACCATGACTGCTCTCAGCACAGAGGATTGCATTTTCAAGGAATAGGTACAGGAAAGTCAAGCAGAGGCACATGAGTGAGGAATGCAGCTGACACATAGCTTTTTACAGTATACAGTTATCTTTTGCTCATGTCCTTGAAGAAAGCACACAAACCTCTATTGATGAGAACTACATCCAGTTTAGAACTTGTACCCAGTCCATTACAACTTTCCATATTGACTGATAGTTAAATAGAATATAAACTGATATATGAAGCTGTCTGGATATTTATGGAAGAAAAATATAATCATAAGTTTTCTTAGCATTCTGTTTCAGCTCTTTTTGATATATCATCACTAAATACTAAATACTATTTCAGGTTTTGATTTTCACTGAGTTTTTTCCCAGATTCCTCATCCCTAATTCTAAATTTTTCTTCCTTAATTTGCCCTCTCTAGATTATGGTGGTCCATGAATAAACAATTTTGTAGGTATTATTTCATGACAGAATAATTGCAGCTCCAGGATAACTATGCTTTTATATACATATATATAATTCTTGGAATTCTATTACAGCAATGGAAGATAAAAACAACAGCATAAGATGAATATTCAAAAACATAACCTCTGAAAATTATCAGAGTACAACAAAATGAAGTAAAATGGCATAACAGGTTATGAAATATACCTCTCAGTAGTTTTAACACAGAAAAGAACAGAAAAAGGTTTACTTATAAGGTAAACAGTCCAAAAGACTCAGCTGTAGAATTCTACGAAGGGAGAAACTTCCAAAATAGCAGTGTTAATTGGGGAGAAGTCTGATATTTTGACTCAGCAAATAATAAGGCTGGAAGAGTAACAGGTCAGAAGCCAAACATAAATTATGAGAGAGGCCATAAACATGAACCAGATTTCACAAATAAAAAGGGGAAAAGGTTTGAAGAGCCTTTAATGTTAACAATAAAGTTGATTCTTAGCTTTAGAGGTAACCGATGCAGATGCCTGAGCAAAAGGTAATATGAGAGTAGCAGAAACAATAATAGAATAGAAGCAGAATTTTGAACAGGTTGCAAGCAGAAGGCCAAAGGAGTAGGAATAAAAGAAGTTATTGTTAGAAATAACTGTAGCATAATACAGAATCTTGACTGAAAAATTTGAAACAAGTATAAAAATAACTATAAATAGGAACATTATAATTCACCCAGTAGTTACAGAGAACACATGCACTTTTTTAATCACTGAGATTGAGATATTTTGACAATTATTTTTAACTAAAATTTCTCACTGCACATTTTCAGTGATCAGCCAATAGGATTAGCTTTGTTTTTCATCAGTGGAAATAACAGACAAAATTGGGAAATGAAGGTATAAGGAAAAGTGGCATTTGGTACATATTTGGTTCAAATGCCCATGTTACAAGAGCTTTTAGGTATTGTTCATTGCATACACATTTCTAAACTATTGTCCTTCATGCAGCAGAGTAAAAGAATGATTAAAATAGGCAAAAGAAGTCTAAAGGTCTAGGTCATTTCATTTTCCCTGAAATAGGATCATTTTACACCAGTGTACTCAGATGATGAAGACCCCTCAGCCTCCACTGTTTATCCTGTTACACTTCATTATTCTTAGTATTAAAATGTTTCTCTTCACATTCAAATGTAAACATATTACCTTATGTGATATATGATAGACATAGCAAACAGATCAATCCCTTCGTTTCACTTTGGCATTTACATACTTGTGAAGACTGTTATCACACTTCCTTTTCATCTTTCATTCTCTATATGAAACAACTCTCACTCTTAACCATGCCGGCATGTACTCTTTATCTCAATGGAACAACCAGATATGGACTGTCCCATGTTTTGAATTAAATTTTATTAATTTGTTGAAACAAAACCCAAGGGAGCGCTTCACAATCAACAGGAAATGTAAAGATGGTGGTAAGACAAGTCTTCAGTTTGAGGTCAGTTGAAATATTATGACAACAGGCCAAAGGAGCTGACTTTTCATAACTATCTAAACAATACAGTTAGTCTTGTGCCCAAAGGGGGGCATAAGTGAATAGTGGGTGATGGCCCAAAGGACCAGTTTCACTGGAAAATAAGTTTTGGGTCCCACTCACCAAGGTGTGAGCGCTTGGGGTTGGGAAAAGAAGTGTCTGTTTGTTGCTATTCCTCTTTCACTGAGATGGCAACCTTAAGGTTCTAACACACTATTCTTCACCACTTTGTAAGTTATCCTTTATTTCTCTCTCTTTAGCATCTCCAGCTCACTTAATCACAGAGACCCAGATCAAAATTAAGACTGAAAGAAGTGAAATCTTGACACATAACCTCAATACAGATTGACTCAATGCCAAGCACAATTACAGGCTGGGAGATGAGAGGCTTGAAAGCAGACCTCAGGAGAAGGACTTGGGGGTGTTGATGGATGAAAAACTGAATGTGAGACAGTAATGTATGCTCATAGACAGGAAACCACTTACATCCTGGGTTGCCTCAATAGAAGCATGGCCAGTATGTTGAAGAAGGTGATTCTCCCATTCCACTCTTCTCTTGTGAGAACCCCACTTATAGAACTGTGTCCAGCTCTGGGGCCTTCAGCATAATAAAGACATGGACCTGTTAAAATGGGTCCAGAGGAGTGCTATGGAGATGATCAAAGGTTTGGAGCACCTCTGCTACAAGGACAGGTTCAGATAGATGAGGTTAAATGCGCCTACAGGAAAGAAAGGGAGGGACTCTTTATCAGGGAGTGTAGCAATAGGACAAGAGGAAACTGTTTCAGACTGAAAGAGGGTGTGTTTAGATTATATATTAAGAAGTTCTTTACTATGAGTGTGGTGAGGCACTGGAAGAGGTTGCCCCTCTTTGGTTGGGTTTTGAGCAGCCTGGTTTAGTAAAAGATGTCCCTGGCAATGGCAGGGGGTTTGGAACTGCACGATCGTTAAGGTCCCTTCCAACTCAAACATTTTTATATATTAGATATGGCAAAAAAAAGCCATGTCTCTTCTTGACTAATTATTAGTTCTTAGTAACTGAGGTTCTGTATCCCTTGCTCTTGTATTAGGAGGCCAGAATATCAAGAAACTGGGTTTATTCCTGACCTCTGCAAGAAAACAACCCTGTCAGCAAAATTGTCTCATAGCAATCATTTTTGTAGTGAGGTCAAAACCTGTCAACCCTAAAAGAAAAAAAATTAAAGCACAATCCTTCCCAATTGTAACAAAATAACACAAGTAGTAGTAAAAATATTAATGAACACTAATTGAATTTCGTACATTGTGTTTTAAATGCAGTAAAAATCCCCATACTATAAAGTTTTCATATTTCCTTTGACTGCACAGAAACATGCCTTAAAGTTGAGTGAAAACATGATTAAAAAAGCATAAAGTTTTATTTTAATATATTCCAGAACATGTGTGACTTTAATTGTAATAAACTTCCCACAACAGGCTTTCCGCATTATAGCTAGTGTGCAGTGAATATACTCATCAAACAAATGATGATCCTGTGTCCTAATAGAATTATCTCACTTAAGCATATTGTAGATAATTTTTACAATGAACTCTAGTGGTAAACAATAGCACTTATGTGAAATACAGTGTTTGCAAGGGCCTTCGGAGCTGTATCTTGGGAACAGAGACTCAGGTACAACAACATCTCTTGTCAATCCTGTATTTATTGCTAGCACGATAATAATAATCTCTTCCCTGTTGCATAATACTTATGCAAACTATAAAATCCTGAGGCCTTCTGTGCTACAGTTCAATTTTAGAGTGCTTTATACTTTCTGACATGAAAACCCCTGAAAAGTGTGGTCTATCATAGAAATGCTGACACAACTTTAACTATAGTGGCAATAGCAGGTGTCATTTGATTTCAGTATCTCCTGCTTATAACACTGCTGTGGTAATTAAAGCATGTCTGAACTACAAAACAAGTGTAGTTAAAACACATTTTATGACAGAAACATTAACACAGTTTTTAACACATGATTGTTGTGGTATTATAAATGGAAAATTGTGTTTGAAGTCATAATGATTTAGTGCTGAATTACAGAAATAGTTGAAATGCTTAAATACAATGGCAGTTGGCACTACTCTGAAGCATTACACACACAAAGAAGTGCTCTGACAAATAAATTTAAATATCTTTAATGCTACAAAACCTGGAAAGGCAATTAGCAGCAATAAAATTTGTATTGAATTTGGATATATTTTAGATAATTACCCTTCTTCTAAATGTAATTTCTGGCCAAGAAATTCATAGGGACACATGACTTATCCACATTTATTACTCATTAGAGCAAAGTAATTCCTGTCATGGTTAAACATCAAGGTAACTATCCTCATAAATTCAGATCAGCTAATGGACTGAGTAGTCCTTTTCTCCCAGGACAAATCCCTAATTAAAATGTATGAAATATAAATTGACCACAGCTAAAGGAGTACATAGCAGTAATGTAAATAGTAGATGTACACAGTTATTATGAAGAATATGTAGATAAATGCATATATTGTTTATTGTTCACATATTGGGAAAGTAAATGTACTTGTGGGCACTTCTACATTTCAGATAGCACAGACAGTCAGTAATGCCCTCTTATTAATAATTTCTCCAAATATTTCACAGCAAATATGCACTACAAAGAAAATTTCAGTATTCTTTACCTAGGCCAAAGCATTCTTCCTGTCTTAAGTAATAGAGCAAGGAGTCTGATCTATCTTTTTTATTCTTAAAGGTTTTGTTTCTCCAACACATCAAATACTGATTCTTCGAAACCATACAAGCAAAGAAACACCAAATATATTTTTATTACTTAAAATACAGAGTTCAGCTAACCAAAAAATTAATCAGTCAGCACCTTTTGCTTTCACAGAATCACAAAATGTCCAACCCCCCTGTCAGAGCAGGATCACCTAGACCAAGTAACACAGGAATAGATTCAGGCAGGTCTTGAGTGTCTGCAGAGAAGGAGACTCCACAACCTACCTTGGCAGCCTGTTCCAGAGATCTGCCACCCTCACTGTGAAAAAGATTTTCTTTGTGTTTACCCTAAACCTCTCGTGCTCCAACTTACTCCCATTGCCTCTTGTCCTGTCACTGGATGACATTGAGAAGAGTCTGGCTCCATCCTCCCTACACTCGCCCTTAACATATTCATAGACATTGATCAGGTTCCCCCTCAGTGTCCTCCAGGCTAAAGAACCCTAGGTCTCTCATCCTCTCCTGATAAGGGAGATGCTCCACTCTCTTAATCATCTTGATGGTTCTATGTTGGACTCTCCAGTAGCTCTCTGTGCTTCTTGGACTGGGATGCCCAGAACTGGACACAATATTCCAGGTGGAGTCTCACCAGTGCAGAGTAGAGGAGGAGGAGAATCTCTTTCAACCTACTGACCACACTCTTCTTAATGCATTCTAGGATGCCATTGGCCTTCTTGACCATGAGAGTGCATTGCTGACTCATGGTCATCCTCCTGTTCACCAGGACCCCCAGGTCCTTTTCCCCAGAGCTACTCTCCAACAGATCAGCCCCCAGCCTGTACTGATATATGAGGTTGTTCTTCCCCAGATGAAGCACTTTACATTTGTTCTTGTTAAATTGCATTAAATTTCTTCCTGCCCATTTCTTCAGCCCATCCAGGTCATGCTGGATGACAGCACAGCCCGCTGGTGTGTCAGCCACTTCTCCCACTTTGGTATCATCAGCAAACTTGCTGAGGGTGCACTCTATCCCTTCTGTCCACTTCTATCCCTATGTTGGTGCATTTACTTGCTTTTGTATTTAAAGGAAATTTATATAATCCTCTGTGTATAAATAAAACAAGTTATTTTAGTATTTTGTAGAATACCAATTCACATTTGAAGCAAATTTACCTTCATATTGTGCTTTCATTTGTGTTGTGGGGCTTTCATGGAATTTGCAGATTGGATGTTTTTTAGGCTAAAATCAACCGCCAGCATGTGTTCCTGAGAACATTTAATGTTCTCTAAAAATAACAGACATTCAGTCTGTTAGACCAGACTAGAGGTAGCATAAACTAAATTGCACAGAAACCAACAATATCCATCAGGTTTTCACTATCAGCCTTTCTGGTCTCCATTTACACTCAATGCACTGGCTCATCTCTTTAAAATACACAGTCCTATCTGCTGTTCTCTACACCTTCTTCAGTGCAATCAGTTTTCTGAAAATGTGTATGTCCTCAGGTTTCCTGTGACTATGCAAGTAATTTCATCTCCATCATAGTTTATGCCATATTATTTTTTCCCATATAATATTCCTATCAAGTCCTGTATTGATGATGCCATGCAAAATTACTCTCACAAATTATAATTATCTATCTGGTTTTGCCATGGCATTAAAGAAAGTATTAAGACTGGTCTCAAAATGGGTCATTAGGTCATTCATGGTATTACTTTTCTCCAATCTAGTAATTCCCTTTGCAGCATAATCCATTATCACCTCCCATTTAGCTCTTCTTATCCACTTTAAAAATTATTGTACTAGCCCCATATTATCAAATTAAATTGGTAATTTCCCATGTGGCACCTTATAAAATACTTTAGAGAAACTGACTACACAGAACATATTTCCTCTGTCAACTGCCATTTAAAACACAGGATAGCAGGGTTAAATTGACATGATCTACCTCTGACAAAGGTGTTTTGCATTTCATCCCACTCTCCATATATAGACCTGCATTCACTCTTATTCTCTCTCTTGTTTCTTTGTTTTGGTTTGGTTGGGTTATTTTTACTGAAAAGCTTCACACATTATTGAGGTCAGCCTATTAAGCTTCTTGTTACTTAGGTGTTGTTTTTTCTTCATAAACTTGGTGTTTATTCTTCTTTAGAAAAAAAAATAATTTTGAAGTCAATGCACTTTTTGAATACTTTGATTTACAGGATATGTTATGCAAGATTTCAGGATTCAAGTTTTATGCTAGTGAAGGTGAAGTAAAATTCAGAGCTTAGCAATGAGACAGTTTATTTTTCCCAGACTTTCTTTAGTCTTACCGTTACCTGCAATGAAAGTTTAGTTCACTTATTTATTTAATCTGAGGAATAATTCACAACATCTTTAATCTTAATCACAATCTTGTGCATGTGCCTTTTTCTCTGTCAGCCCTAGAACTGTAAGTTAATTACATATTGCTTTGGAACTTCATTGCCAAAGTAGGCATATGGGTCCAAATTAGTAGCTAAAGTACATAGCATAAATACCACAGGCATCTGAAATTAGGCAGTATATTAATTAAAATATATTTTCTAGATATTAACTATTATATCTTACAAAAATGACTATCAGGGTCTAATTTGTCTTCATGAATTGTATAGAACACAGAATTATTTTTTCTAGCCAATAGTTAGATGAATATTAGCACACATAGGGTGGCAGTGGCTAGACCTATTTAGAATATATGTCTTGTTTATAGGCTGTTTTTATACTTATAGCTTTCAATGATGACCCTTTGTATAAATTTATCTTTTTTTTTTCTGTTTCTTTCTCAGGTATTCTGAGGATGCCTTTCAGCTTTGAGTGTTTAAAAGAGTAGAATGATACTGACAATAAAAACTGGAGAATGTATAATTTCAGCATAATTATTTAATGCATTACATTACTATGATAAATTGTATCTCATTATTAAATGCAACTGCTTCAAATCAAGTTGCACTGTGCATAAAATACAGCATGTTTTCATAATTAGGCAAAATCTATTACTAAAAGCAATGACAGTAATAAATGTTTCCTCATAATGTCCTCAAACTGATACGCCACTTTTCCAGGTCAAGAAATTGTGACAACACCCACTAAATGACTTCTGTGCCTGAGCAGGCCTTTGGTGAAGCTGAGAAATTTGAGTTAAGACTGAAACAAAATTTCCCTCTCAACTACTCCAGGCTTCTAAATGCTTCAGATTTTTACTTCCTTGACTTACAGCTCTCTAAGGGATAGGCCAATGTGGAAAATAAACCAACCCCAGAATATCCTTGGGGTAGTTCTAAGTAAAGAGTTTAGTGGTATTATAAACTTATATCTGATATAACTGAAGAGTTTCAATTGGGCAGGTGTACATATTCACATTCATGGAGGTTGGATTAGATGATTTCTAAGGTCTCTTCCAACCTAGGCCATTCTATGATTAAAAGTACCCAAAAGCAAAACTAGATACTGGACATCTATCAGAACCCAGATAATAAAATCCTGGTGGTAGTTATGAGCCAGAATAAATTAACCAAAAATATCAAAGAGAAACTTGATCACTTTAACTATCCATTTCTGTGATTACGGAGAGTGAGGTTATTTTTAGTTTGCAAGTTTTTGTTTGAATATTTCACTTCTGCTTAAGTTGTCTGATCCTGCCCTTGAACAAACTTTAAAGCCAAATCCACAGAGAGAATGAGGCCATGGGCTCTTCCTGGTTTAGACGTGATATAGCCACCCAAAACCTACCAGCAAAAGTTTACTTCAAATTATTTCTGATGCTAGGTCTTATTATAACACTCAGAGCCTCAATATAGCCCAAGTGATCCCATAGCACTTTGAGTCTGTCAGTCCTAAATTTTCAGTTAACATTTTACAAAGGATCACAGTGTAAAAAAGATTTATTGCATAGCATGTTTTTCTGATTTGGAACAGAAAACAATGAGTGTATGTGACTGCATGGACTGACTGAGACCTTAACACATCTTATTTTTATTAAAGGATAACTGAAGTTTAAACTGTGACTGGGAGTACTGTGTTGAAAACGGGTTAAGGACAGCTTGATATGTATTAATTAAAAATGAAGTCTGGGGTTTAAAATGGAGAGCAGTTGCATCTGGGGAAGTAAGCTGGGATTTCACTGGAATGTGTTATGCTAGTCACTTTTATTTAACCTTTAAAGTATTCCTTTTATTATAGAATAAAATAATAGCTTATCTCTGCTATGACTGTTTGGAAATCACCTTCTGTAGTGGAAGAATGTTTTTAGGGGGGTCATTCTTGTTTAAGTCTGGTTGGTCTTCTAAATAATTTTCTTAAATCACACATGATTATATAATGGTTATTCTGCAAATAGAATTTATTTTAAATAATATGCTTACTTTATGCTGAAGGCCAGTTACTTATTTAGTTATTAATTAGTAGCCAATCAAAAATGTCAAAAGATTATATATAATTTTAGAGTTTCTGTAAAATATTTACCAAGTCATAAATGTGTTTTTATTCAGTGATTAAAACAACATAACTTACACTTGGGGATATAAGGGTAAGAGGGGCAACACCCTATGGGTGATTTATTAAAACTATGCAACAATAACATAACGGGCCATTCAAATTGTTCAATATCTGTGCCATTTAGAACTCCTAGAAAAACTGAGAGTCCAAGACAGAGGTATCTGTTTGCATACATTGGTAGTGGAGACTCTAACAACACATACAATATGTAACTTAATTATACCAGCTTTTATTGCAACAAATGATTAAAAATCACCCCAGATTTTAGAACCAGATATATGAAAAATAAAAATATTTTAAAAGTATAGATATGCAGTAATGAGTATATATTTTTTTCACTTGGTGCATCCAGCTCATGGATTACAGTAAGCATATCTCAAAAAAAGGCTTGCATCAAATTTTAATATTTCAATGTATACTGTAGGTATAAAGAATAAAATCAGGAGCCCTTTTCTGAAGTATGGTCAACCACTTGACACTGAAGAAAAACAGAAAAGGAAAATGTTTAGTCATCAAATCAAGCATTTCAGTAGATGTTATTTTTATACTAACAAGGAATTTAAATTAGTGTAACAGATTCCTTACACCTTCAGTCATAAGCATATTCTGATGTTTTTGTATAGAGGACAAGATGTGACAAAGAAATGAACTGTAACTCAACAAACAATCAACCTCTAGGCACTATAAACTAGTCAACGTAGTTGGGGTGTCTACATATCCATGAAGGCGGAAGCCCATGGGATATCTTCGGTATTTATTATTTAATTTGGAGAAAGGTGTTTGTTCCTTCAAAACACAACAACTTGCAAAGACATAAAAATTTATTTACCTGACCAAGAAATCAAGTTTGTAGTAAGAAAATAGGGTGTTTTGTCCTTGATATGGAACCTATGATGATACATGCTAAGGAAAACAAAATAAAACAAAACAAAAACAAAACAAAAAAAAAGATAGCATTACACTTTGTTACATTCACTTTATATCACATGTGAAATGACATGGCGTATTCAAGACTCAAAACCATTGCTTCACCAAAGAAACTTTATTTCCCCAAAAGAAATAGAAAAAAATTTTGTAGTCATTCTCACAGTATGGTCAATAGACATTTTGAAGTGTTTGTCATTAGCTTCTCCTGAATCTTTGATAGAGCTAATGTCAGCCATAATTAACTTACTATCCATATAGAGTGATTGCTAAATATTTGACCTTAAAAAAAACAAATAACATAAATGTAAGCAGACTTCTCATTAAATGAAAATGCAAGAAAATGAAGAAAACTCCCATAATCACCAAGATGATTAGGGGAATGGAGCATCTCCCTTATGAGAAGAAGCTAAGAGAGCTGCGGCTCTTTAGCCTGGAGGAGACTGAGGGGGGACCTCATTAATGTTTATGAATATGTTAAGGGTGAGTGTAGAGAGGATGGAGCCAGACTCTTCTCAATGTCATCCAATGAGAGGACGAGAGGCAAT
>WYEA01023301.1:76043-95929 GCA_033558465.1 Alcedo atthis
TGGATTCCATAAGGGCAAATCATGCTTGTCTAATTTAATAACCTTTTATGAGGATATCAGTAGATGGTTAGATGAGGCAAGTGCAGTGAATGTGATATTCATATCCCTGGATGAAAAAAAAATTAAATTGTAAAATGCAAAAGAGTGTCAGACCTTCCTGTTATATAGGAATTTTATGTGGCCATTTTGGGGTTTTATAAGATTTGTTCTGCAGATTTATCTTAAATTTAGTTTTATAGTTAAGTTGAAGTGTTTTATATTATTTCCTTGGTATTATGAACACAATAATCAACTGTTTCTATGGACTGTGACTGAAGTTCCAGGGGTATTTAAGTTTAATTGAGTTTAACTTAAGATTATTTGGTTAATGGTAACTTTATTTAAAAACTCAGGGGAGGGTTACAGGCTAATTTGTCTTATTAATACAGTGGTAAATGATTAATTAAAATTGCAAATGGGAAGCACTTAATATTTAAAATGGTTAAGAGAGAAAAACATTGCATATCTTAAATTATATTCATTTTCCAGAGCTGATATGAAAAACTTAATGCAAGTGGAATGCTTGTTCTACAAGAAGCAAACAGAGCTTTTGAAAATAACGAAAACTAAGAAGACTTTAAAATTAATTTTTTTTCCCCAAGTATTCAAGATAACACATCATAACTAAGGATTTTTTTTTCCAAGTTAAAGTATTCTATGCTGTCAGGGTAAGGCTCATTAGGAGTTTAACTCTGTAAAATTAAGAATTTATTAAATAGAGAAATTTTGGAAGATATTTTTCTCAAGCTGTATAAGACTTTTTTTTGACAGGTGGCCACTTGATACCATCAAGTATCACATTTATATTTTGAGTGCTTTGGTAAAATAATATTAATGTTAATAAAGTGAGCAAAATTTGGTAGCTGACTGATAGTGGCTACATAAAAGTAATAAACTGAAAAGCTTTATTCTAGGCTGTTGATAGACAGTAACACTAATTTCTCTGATGGTGATTCAGGACTAAGGAGTAGGAACCATTTTCAGATATTCAGCAGAAAGAGTTTTAATATATTCCTCAAACCTGAAAATATATTTAGCAAACAGTTCTAGTTTCCTCTCTGAAATGCAGCTTCAGCCAAGCCTACCTAAAAAAAATAACTTTTTTTTTTTTTCTCCTTGAAATACAGTATACAGAATGGTGAAAGAGCTTAAAACTGGTGTTATATCCATACTATGAACTCTGGTACATAGACTGACTGAATTGCCCAGATATAATTAAATACTTTGTATATCTTATTCTCCACTAGAATAGTAGAACAAAGCACCTAGAATTTCAGTAGAAGCACAAGCTACCTAACAAAAGTAATGTCTTTTTTAAATGAGAAAAAAAATTGAATCTTAAATTCAGTGATTCACATTTGTCTTTCAAAAGTACATTTCCTGAATTTGTTTATTTGAATCACAATGTAATTTCCACCACCCCTCAAACCTTGCAATACCTGAATTAGATATGCCCATAATGAAACTCAGTCACACTGAATTTTGGCAACAGTCACTTATTTCAGTTCATTTCTATGGAAAAAAATATTGTCAGTAAACTTTCTCTAACAACCACAATATCTCCTCTTTGTCAGTCGTGTGTCCTCACTATGAATGGTTACTACTGTTCTGCAAAACTTGGTTACAACTACGTAAATAGGAGGCTGAAGGAGCACAGAAAGAGAGATCTTCCCATCAAATACCTTTCTTATACTACACTGCAAGTTCTGTTTTGTTCAATTAAAAAAAAAATAATTAAAAAAATGGAATAACTCCATAAAATTCAACAGATTTACAGAGTTTTGGTGTCTTAAAAGAGATGCATTTGTCTTTGGAGAGTAGGCATTGAACTTTCTTTCACTGAAGGCCTGATCATACTTGCTAAGAGACATGTTACATGGAGAAAAGAATACCTTAAGAACAGGGATGACAAAAAAAAAAAAAGAAAAATCACGAGTACTTACAGCTGTTGACAGTATAACAGATTGCTGGGGATGTTAAAATGCATGCAACAGGAAAATATTTCCTGGAGGTACATTTTCAAAAAGTCCTAAAGGCAGACAATAGGACAAAGTGAACATTAAACCATAAGAGTGTTAAGTTAGATAAGCTTAAATCACATCTACATGTCACCCTCCAAGTAGGTAAATATATTAAGGAATCACATGTATTGATCAAAAACATTGTCTTACTGAAAAAATTGGAATGCAGATTTATGTAAAAATCATTAGTGATCTTCTTGTCCTGTACACTAAAATCCCATTTAAGCCTTAGGTCAAAGTTTTAGGGTATACTTGATATTCATCAGGCGAATCAGAGATAATTTTCTCCCAAGAGGAGAGGCTAAGCCCAAGCATTTTTGTATTTCAGTCTGTGTAACACACTGAAACCCACTTAGCTCTGCCTGCCTCAGCGATACCATATCTCACAGGCAGGCTGAGGGCCATGGTATTTCAGAGCATCATAGAGAGTCAGTGCCCCTGTGAACTGCATTACAATAATCTCACCACAGCACCAGAGCAAGATGGGAGGAATGAGGAGAGCCAAGGTGAGGCCATCCTTCCCAGACATCTTCTTTCAGTGGCTTGCTAATGGCAGAGTAGCAGCCAGTGTGACTTGAGCTTATTTGCCTCTCACCCCACTACTGACATTACCCTTGCTCCCCTTTCTTTAGAGCCCTAAGAAGCACACTCCCATTTCACAAATACATACAAAACTGTTAAATATGCACTTAACTTCAGCTGAATAGACATATAAACTGCAGCAGCTGGGCAGGAAAGGGGAAGATTTTTAAGCATCAGGGCTTGTGCAGAGACTTTGTTGGATGAAACTTTTACATTTCTTCATGAGTACTAGCTTTTGAGTTCTCACTCTGTGTAACAAAATGCTGCAGTACCAACAACATCAAAATCCCAGGCCTTTGATCTGATTGAATTAGTTTCCAAACTCCTGATTGAAATGGAAGTATACTGTCTCCTTTGCTCTAGAACTATTAAACAGAAAACAATAATGCAAAGCTTATAAACTAATCAACAAGTTTTAGGATGGTGATCAGGCCACCATGAGGCTAAAGTTACAGTTTACTTCTTTTATGTAGTTTTATGGGTACTGTGGTGGTCATCACCCAGTAAAGTTTGCAAATGTAATTGGTTCAGTGAGGAAGGTTTGTTCAACTAGATTGGTAGAGCTCCATTCACAGTCTCTAGTGCTTGGTGTTTTAGTCCAGCCCAAAATTTCATAAAATAGCTTTAACAAAAATATTTTAACACTGTTTTAGTACTACTTAATGCTATCTTAATAAATTATGCTATTATGCAGATTAAAGATCTGTGAAAGTAGTGTTTGTATTTTTACAGTAGTAGTCCCTTTGTCCCAAAGTTTTTGTGGGATCTGAATGTAAACACAGACCATAAGGAGGCTTGTTTGGTTGGTTTTTTTTCCCACTGTAACAAAACAGATTAATTAATTTAGAATGATAATGTCATAGAAATAATTTCTTAAGTTGTTTTTCACTTTATGTTAATAGTAAAGATGCAAATTTAAATAAAACTTTTAAAGACAGCGATTTAGAATTTATTGTCATTATTTCTCTAAAACTGAATTATTTAACTTTTACTTAACTTAAAGTAATGCTTAATACATTGATCTAATTGATATATTAAACTCAAATATTACATTAAGACCACTTTCATAGCTACTATAAAAGCTCAGCCTATGCTGATTTTGTTATTAATGACAATTATTTATGCAAATGTTATTGTCTAATGCAAATTATTTCTTTGCAAAAGTGGTATGATAAGGTCAACATTGTAACTTTAGCATAATTAAAACATGAGGCTATCCAATCCTTTGTCTTAATGTTTTCAACAAATAAAGTATGGCATGCTCTTACAAAATGATAATGTTATAAGGAAGGCCCCACAGAGAGAGTACATCAAGGATTAATGGTACAGTTTAAAAGTATAGTAAATTCAGGCCTTAGACAATGCTTCTTTTGTAGAAGCATTAAGATGCACCATATTAAGAAAAATTACTCTTTCATATGAGTCAGACTGTTTAAAAATGTTTTATTGCTCACTCACAGGACCTGGAAACCAGCAGATATGATGTGCAAACTACAAAATTTGTTTTTCTTTGATGAAGAATTCTGGTTAAAAATAATTATAAAAATGTGTGAAACTTGAAACATTTTTAGGAAATGTAGATAAGACTGTAGGGGAAAAGAACTCTTTATATAGGCAACATAAAAACACATTTCCATTGTTTTGTTTGAATGTACTATTTGACTTTAACATGAAGATGCAGATTAGACTGTTCTAACAACAGTCAAAGTTAATTAGTCTAACTAACAGTCAGGTTGTAAAAGACTTGAGGTCAACTCTACCCTCAGGAAAAATGAGCATTAGTGAGACATTTTAAAGCACTATCTGTTTTTATTAGCAGTGCAGGAAAAGGCTAGGCAAATAAAACATGGTAATTGCATTCTATATTTTAATATGAGCCTCTAAAGGATAGAGTATGTTTTGATGACAAAGTCTTGCACCAAACTAATAATAATATGTGAGTAAGGGAAGGTGCTGTCATTACGCTTTGATTTTGGCCACTGAATGTAACAATTAGTGAAACTTCTGCTGTTAATTATGACTTCATTTTCTCCTCTGGACTTCTTTGGTGGTATGCCGTAACTGCATGGGGCATGGGGGTTTATGGCTTGAAAATACCCTTGTCATTCATTGAAGTCTTACAGAGCAAAGGGGGCTTGATAAATGATAAAAATGTTCTTAGAAAAGCTCCTTAGTTCAGATTAGTTCTAAGATGTTTGTTTTTAGAATCCCAATAATCTTGAACAATTAAAAGGTAAATACATGAGACCACAATATTCATGAACCATACAGAAAATATTTAACAGCTATTGAATTACTCTTGCAAGTAACTCTTCCACACTTGGTTTACATTATTTGTTTATATGGTCTGCTTAGAATGTTAAATAAATTGAGTTAATCACATAATTAAACTGCAGTTTAGCTTGTACTCCTCATATACTGAACATCAGACAAATGCTTTAATACCTTGATGAACTGGGGTCTCAGGGTGTGACTCTAAAAGGTCCCTTGCAGTCTGGCCCTTAGCCAGTACAGCTAACTTGCAAATCTTTATGTCTGTATAAGACAAATAAGTTCTTGAGCAAACTGTGTGTTTCCCTCTCCTCTACCCCCTACACTTTAACTTGACTGGATCATTAGAGGAAATGTCAACATTTTACACAGTAGAGTCTTCAAAACAGTAATGAAAACTCTCGCACGTTAGTTTTTGCATAGAGTTAAATCAGTGATTCAAAGAAGGGAAGGTGATAAAAATAATCTAGTACTGTTAAAATTCATATAGGGGTTTGGGTTATGAGATTAAGAGGGTGATGATTTGTTTTATGGCTATTTTCACTACATACTTTGCCATCTTTTGGAATGAAACAAGACTTACTGTAATAAAAGTTTCTTAACATTCAATTATTTGTTCCATTTCCATAATTCTAACTGTTCTGTTCTTCTATTGTACCTTCCCTTTTCTAGACAAACTAATTACCCTTTAAAGAGAATTACTGAAATTAAGAACAGTGAGACATTTTGACCCAGATCTCAGTTTATAGAAGAATGACGCTGCACAGATTATGGCGAGGAAATGCATTAGGAAAATCCTTCTAATATGCTGCTGTAAAGTGCAGCAGCAACAGGACACTTTTAGCTGGTGTTCAATGTAATTGTGAGAATGATGGGACTCAAACTGTCCTCCATGTGAAATTTATCCTTCATCCAATCAGCAGAAACAACTAATGCGCTGGAAGATGTATTATATCCCAGCTACTTCCCAATAAAGTCAGTGGTGTCCAATCAGACACCTATTGTTAGTAGAGAATCTGAAATTGATACAATCACCACATTGATCTATAGTTGTGTCTGTCATTTGCTTGTGGCCACATCCTCCTCCCTTTCACCATGCAGCCATTTCAGAGCAGAAGCCTATGGCACTGAGTTTCAGAACATTCTATTGAACAGATTTGTTAGTGAGATTCTGCTAAATAATGCCATTTTACCAAGCCCAACCCAAAACAGGGTCTACTGGCAAAACCATATGGACAGGTGGAGGGTACAATGATGCACAGCTCCCCAAGATAACCAAGGAACATTTGCCTACTCTAAGATCTACTATCACACCAAGCCCAGAAGCACACAAGATGATGTTGATTGTTTCATTGTACACATGATTGTCTCCCAGATCTGCTGGATAATCTGCCAGTGATGGCCTGCTAGTAAGTTGTTTGAACTGGGATAAAAAGGAAGGTAAGGAAAAAAACACAGCCTTGATATATCCTTCTTGTGCTTAAGAACTCATGAGAGGCATAGATAAAGTATAGGATTTCTTTTGTTCAGTCCAATTACATTACCAGTCAGGTTCACACTTCTCATTACTAGACAGGCTGATGGACACAAGACATACTTCTGCACTAGAAACAAGTCATAAATGAATTCCTTATGATATTAATTTGACAGTTGAAAGGCAATTTTTAAATACTAATCTCAATCTAGAATAACATATTAATAAAAAAAAAAAATCCTTAACATATATGTTAGTGCTTATACCAGCTAGTGATAGCTATCACCATGATTCTTTTTCCTTCAATCTAAAAACCACTAACTACAGACACCTAGTTTTCTAAGCATTGTCTTTTAAAAAGTTCTTCTTGTGAGAGTCTACTAATGTAATCTTATTTACTGAATATACAATCCTCAAGCAGATTGACTGTTACACAAATACACAAGTGATGCTATCGTTGTTCTCATCACATGATTTGCATTAAAATCAGATTATCATTATCAGCACTTGGATTAATATATCCCAGAGAAACTAAATTTATTGCAATATTAACAATTCAGTAGGAATCACTGTCTCCACTAGAGACAATTTTTCCTGTTATAACATCCAAATGGATATACCCTGAAGATATTTATGTTTAACCTGATTATTAAGTGATGTGACTCCAAAGGTTTGCAGAAGGTTCTAAACACGTATAGTTTAGAAATACTGTAGTGATTTATGTTCGTTTTCATTATGTTCCTTTTAGCTTAACAGAAAGAAAAATTAAAATAAAAAGGGAAAGAAAATCAAAAGCAAAAAATGATGAAAGATACAAATAGAAGGAGAACCAAAAAACTCATTTCCATTTAAATCTGTGACTCTTTGCACTATGTAATTAGAAGGTAGGCAAAATTAAAAGTAATAGAAACTAACTTTCACAAAACCCAATATTTTAAGTTTCATTTTGGCTCAGATACTGATTATTAAGTATATGAATTACCACTGTTGCTTATTTCTATCACTTTAAATTAAAACTCTTCATTGAAGCATTTGTATTTTAGGTGCAAGTTCTTTACAGATTTTGAAAGAAGCAAACCCATAAGTCCTTTAATGCTTCCCTTGGTCCTCAACTTTTGTTAATGCATCCTAAAATATCTTTTGTTTTGAGCTAATATTCTCTTTCCTAGATGGAAATGAATGATTCAGAATAAAACTTACTCAAAAAACTGATAGCTGGATTAACTGTTAAAATAAAATGAACAAACCAAAGAAACCCAAACATACGGAATTAAAAAATCCACTCAGTAACAAAAACCCAGCTGTAAAAACAAATAACAACAAAAAGTTGTTGGTTTTGTTGTTTTATTTTGTTTTTTATATAAACACTAGTGAAACACTATTAACTTGGAGATTAGAGAAGCATCATCTCCTTTTCCATACACAATCTGATTCTGTCAAGACAACAGCCAGATTAGTGAAGATGGGAAGGTGAATATAAATCAGTGTAACATTTTTCCCCCTTAGCTGGAGTATGGTACTGACTATTAATGTTTCAGAAATATATTATTTGCCTTTTCATTGATTCACACATCATTTTGTCCCTACATAATTTATAACAAAAAGAGAAAAGTGTGTAGCTATTTTACTAAAACTGTTGTAAAAGTGAGTTCCACAGGTACAAAATGTTTCCTTTTTTCCTCCTGTTGTTTCAACGTTACCTAATGACTGAAAACTGAATACCAAGGACAATCATGAGCACTTAGGGACAAATTCATAAAAAATACTGCAAGCCATTTATGCACAAATGTTGCTACTTTCATATGGAAACAAGCTACATAAAGAATTCCCCTTTGTGATTCACCAGCTCTCTTTATGTTAACATATTTTTCCTCAGTGGTGTACATGAACAGTGCACAATTCCACAGAGGGGACAAGGGCAAAAGTAAAAGCATTTTCAGTGTTGTTTTTGTTGTTTGTGGTTTTTGTTCTTGTTGTGTTGTGGTTTTTATTTTTGTTTTTGGGTTTTTTTCAGGAAAATCTTAACAAGCTTGATGATTCTCTGTTTCCCCCTGCCCCCACTAGTGAACCAGAACAAGTCTAATTGTGATTTCTGGAAGATACTGTACTTTTTTATACTTGTGGATTTTTTATAATCTGATATATTGGCAGATAATATGTCCAAATAGTCTTAAAGACAATGTTGAAAGGAGAATATGTGAATATTTATATATGACAATGAATTATAATTCTGTTTTTTTCAAATATGTTTCCTCACAAATCAAGATGTATTTATTTGGGACAGTTACTGACTGCATGAAATGGTAATGGATATAGGTAAAACAAGGTAGAATCATACAATCATAAAATAGTTAGGGCTGGAAGGGGCCTTCAAAGGTCATATAGTCCAGCCACCCTGCAGTGAGCAGGGATACCCTCAACCAGACCAGGATGCTCAGAGCCTTGTCCAACCTCACCTTGAATATCTCCAGGGATGGGACCTCAACCACCTGCCTGGGAAGCCTATTCCACTGTTATACCAATCTCAAGGTAAAGTACTTCTTCCTGATATCCAGTCTAAATCTACTCTTCTCTAATTTAAACCCATTACCCCCCATCCTTTCATTAGAGGCCCTTGCAAACAGCCCCTCTCCAGACTTCCTGTAGGCCCCCTTCAAGTACTGGAAGGTGGCTATAAGGTCTCCCCAGAGCCTTCTATAGGCTGAATAACCCCAGCTTCTTCAGCCTGTCCTCAAAAGGGAGGTGTTTCAGTCCCCTGATAATCTCTGTGGCCCTCCTCTGGACCCCCTCCATCAGGTCCATGTCTTTCCTATGTTGAGGGCTCCAGAACTGGTTGCAGTACTCCAGGTGAGTTCTCACCAGAGCAGAGTAGAGGGGCAGAATTACCTCAGTCTGCTGGCCACACTTCACTCGATGCAGCCCAGGATACAATTGTCCTTCTTGGCTGCAAATACACACTGTTGGTTCATGTCCAGCCTCTCATTCACCAACACCCCCAAGTCCTGTTCTGCAGAGCTGCTTTACAGCACCTCATCTCCGAGCCTGTAATGTATTAGATTTTTACTATGTTATGTAACATTGTTACAGCTCCTGGGATGTCTTTAAACTCTGTCTTACTAGCACAGATAAGATGCTAAGGTCCAACTGAGCAAATGATATCAGTTCCACTGAAGATGCTGCTATAAAGTTACCCTTTTTATATACTACTATCTATCCATCTAGTATTGGAGAATACTGTCAGGACAAGCTGCTTATTCTTAAACACAAAATGCAATTAGGTATAGGTATTTCTTTACTTATGGAAATAGCAACTTCTTTAGCATGTTTATTTATTTTTACATTTTTATTAAGCACACTGCTGAAATTAATTTTCCTAAATATGTCTTCAGAAAATATCATATACTTTGGTAACAATAGATGTCAGTATGATAAAGTTCAAAAAGCACGTTTGTTTGCACACTGAGCTTACCAACAAACCTGTTTGTTAGAAATATATCCCCACTCAAATAAAAGAGAACAGATGCTTAAAATCCTTGAAAATGTAATTTTCTTCCTATTTACATATGTTTTACTCTGATGAGGTCTAGAATATCTTTTCTTTCAAGACAACTAAAAATTAAATTAAATTAAAATATTTTAATGAAGTCGCATGAAGTGTTAACATGCCAGCATGTTTTTTTCACTGTATATACACTCACAAAGAGATGTCTACAAAGCAGACAGGAACTGTTGTACCTGTATATTCTCAATTACATTTTATGTATGATGAATAACCTAGAAGATAAATGTACTTGTCAGAAAAAAAACCCAACAAAAAATAAACAACAAAAAAACCCCAAACAAAACAAAAACCAAAACAATAACAAAACCTGAAGACAGAATCCCAGATATGTCTGTTTTGATTCAACATTACACTGATTTTAGCATCACATATCAAATTCACTCTTCTCTAGTGATGGGGAAGGCTATTATATTAAAAGATTATTATGTGTGTGCGTGTAAAAGAGCATGTAAAAAAAGCATTCACTGTACATGAATACAGATTTCAATCCAAAATTACACTAAGATTTACCTTCTTTTTGTAAAGGATTTTATGTAAAATTTTGGATTTATTTGTTATTAGTTTTGCATCAGAAATTACTCGTACTCAGGCATTTCATTATGTGGAATGTTTGTACCATGAGAAATTTGGGTTCTAGCAAAAGTGTCTTCCCCCCATTTGCACAGAATTAAAAGCTCTGCAAATTTGTCAGTGAGTCACAGAATGTGGGTGATGTCAAGACTGGGAGATCCTTACTATGACTGGGGATATAGGGAGCAGGTTCCTGGGGTATTTTTTCCCCAGCAAAAGCAACCATTTGTTTCAGAAAACAAATGAGAAAATATTTTTTTCACCCAACATTTGATTTAGTTTCTGCAATTATTATTATACTTCTGCTCTCCCCTTTTTACGCTGCCTTCATATATGTATGTTTATGTGATAGTGACCACACAATCTCAGTTTGGGCTTTCATGTCTTTTTGCAAGAATCATGATTGTACTTGGTGACTGATGATGAAGAACAGCAATGGTATTCTTCAAAGACATCCACATTACTCAAAGGCCCAACACAATCCGGAGAAACAAAGGTTCTTGAAAAAGACTATTCATAGATTTCATCTCATGCTTCACTCTTGGGCTGAGCCCTATTTACTGGTATAAACCTTGCCCCAGCTTCAGGAAATAATATAATACAAAGTTCTTCCTCTTGTGCAGATGACACACAATACTTTCATGTTCTTACTCAAGAACAAGAAAAGCTGCAAAACTAATATTAACATGGCTATGTTTGAGAAATGAAATACTGCATAATCATCTAATTTGTTTTTCTCTGGTACTTAAGACAATGTCACCTTTTCACTGTCTTGGTCATATATCATTTTGATGACTGCAGTTCAGGAAGAAAGCCAGGGACTGCATGGGGAAGCAGCCTTGAACACTGCATGTCCTGCACAGCATCTGAGTCCACCTTTTGCTCTGTTCCCCAAGTACTGCCCACCGCACACAACTTCTCAGTGAGGTGTGGAAAGACCTGTGTTACACAAGCTGTGGCACAAGGAGGGAGAGAGGCTGGGTTGTTACACTGCACATCCCAGAGATGTAACCTTTAGTGTCAGGAAGTATGAGGTGAGAGCAAGCTGAGACTCGTGTTGCACATACTGTTCTGGGATGGTCTGTGTACTGTGCTAGAAAACAGTTTTCTGGCTAATCAATAATAATAATGAATCAGATTCACAGAACCAGGTTGCATCAATAATTCTTATATGAGATAGAGTTGTTGCCTTTTAGAGTTGTTCAAGAAAACCTGGGAACATGGCTTCAAGAGTAGTTTCTCCTTGTGGGAATAGACACTGGATAGCAGAGACTTTTCTGCTACTGGGTTGCCTTCCCATGAAGAGTACATGATGCGTCACTTGTCAGGGAGCAGACCAGAATGTTTCAAAATTAGAAACTACCCCCCTTTTCAAGTATTCACTAACAATAGGCATTTCATTAAGCAGTAGACTTTCTCTTGACAGCAGCCTGTCTAGAGAGAAATCATCCTTCTAGTGCTTCCAAAATACTTGGTGTGTTAAAAAAATGAGAAAGACAATCACAAGCTCTTCCCAGGATTTCATCCTCAAAAAAGTAGGTAACTGGCCAGGTACTACACCCTCTTTCAGACAGCCCTGGAGTTAGTCTTGCAGCCTAGTTTAATAGTAACTTGTGGAGTTTTCACAAATTTGTATATTTTAACAGCACAAATTCATAATGAATAGTAAGGATTATCCGTTCATATTCTGTTTTGTGATTCATACTCATCCTGACTAAACGTCCAAGTTAGGTCTGTCAGCAGTCTTTCTAAATTTAAGCTCATTTAGAACATTTAACTTACCTTGGTTAACATTAACTTTATCTTCGAAACACAGATCCAAGTCTAGGCACATGTCACCTGGAGCTCCTCACAGTATTTATGCTATCAATTTTGCTATTATTTGCATCAAGATATTATGAAGAACTGTTAAGTAGCTATATACTGCAATATACAGTGATTAATCTCATCTCCTTGGGTACACCTAAGGGAAGGAAGAGGGGAAGACTTCATGACAGAGGATAGGATCATATTGAAAAACATACAAAGAAAGGGATTATTTATAGATGCAAAATTGAAAACTGATCTTTGTAAGTCAGTGAAGATAGTTTATATATATATATGTGTGTGCACATACAAAACACATATAATAAATTTAAACACAAAAAATAAATATAAACGCCATTATATACTATATAATGTATATACACATGTATACATAGCTCTTTACAATTAAGAATATTGCTCAAAGTTGTTGACTGTGAGAATAATGAAAACAAGAACCTACCTCTTAACATAGTTGGGAGTTAGGAATTCCTTGCAATTCAGATGCTCCTTAACCTGCCTGCTTAATACACGTCTTTTTGGTTGCTTGAGAAGTAAACTTGTTTTAGTGTAATTTGTAACAAATCTTGTTTTCATTCAGACAGATGGAATGCTTGACATGTGAGTAAACTGAATGATTCATCACACTCCAGTGTATGGACTGATTCTACTCTTCTGGGTGGACAGTTGGAGCGTAGTGCCTAAGGACTCTATTTAATAGTGGGGCAGTTTATGAAAGCTCAGCTTTTTTTTTTTTTTTTATTGGTTGTCTGTTGTTTTGTTTTGTTTTGTTTTTAATAAAAACCAATGACTACTTGTATCAAATATAAAAGTAATAAAATATGTCTTTGAATTCTACCATTTTTTTTTCCTGCAAACAAAGAAGTTCCTCTGGTTATTTCTGTTGCTTGTTAGCTTGAAACAAGACTTTTCAATTCATGCACAGTGTTCAAAGGTTCTTGAGCACATTAAATCCTTCCCCTTTTTTAATTCCAATTAGGTCTATCTAGCAGCATCCTTAAGTAGCAAGCCCAGATTTTTTGGCTCATTGATAGCTGCAAGACATAACTTCACAATATTCTTTTTAAAAAAGCCTGCCTACATTTTGATTTCACACAGGAATATGTTATTTATAGGAAAATTCTTCCATTAAGCATAACCATGGCACCGATTTACATACCTTATATTAAACATTAATTAAACCACTGCTACATTTAGTGTTTGTGATTTCTGTCCAAAGAAGGAAATGCTGCTTTAAGAAAGTATTAGAAAAGATGGCATTTGATAGAAGAAAAAATAGAAATTCATAAGCCTTAATTTTCTGTATAACATTTCTCCTGATCTAGAAATAAATGTTTCTAAACATTGCTATCAATGAAGATCCAAACCTGATATTTAGACAATGCATTTATAGATTCATGGTTGCTAAACAACACTTAACTTCTTTTTCTGTTGTTTCTTATAATGGTTCTCTGTACAAATATATGAAGATTCAGTCTTGGCTTCAAAGAGCAACATAACAAAAATAAAATTATATGTGGAGAAAATTAGCAGAAAAATGGAAAGAGACGATTGGTGGGGGATTGCATTTTTCATTAGTTTTAGTATATTGAACAATTTACTCACTTTTCAGAGTAAGAAGTTCTTTAGTGAAAAATAGAAATCTAGTGGGATTCCATCACCTATCCCCATCCTCATAGTTCTGTTTAGGAAAAGGCTTGAGGAGTTACATTTGTAAGATAACAACAGTAATAGGGGGAAAAGCACAAAAATGGAAAAGATACAACATAAATTGAAGTCTAAGTCCATTTCATATATCTGAATTATTATTTCCCCCCCCTTAGTTGCTGTTAGCCATATCAAACAATGAATATTCCAAATTGCGCAAATTGCATGTGAGAGGTAAAGCAGAGCATCTTGCATTAGTGTCTGTAGTATATGGCCAAACTGAAGATACTGGAAAGGATGTATTGTCTTTCATAGAAAATGTAAATATATCAAAATGTCCATTCTGCATCTGACCTAAAAGATCTCTGACAATGGTCAAAGCAAGTCACAATATTGGGACTCTGATCAATTTGATTAAACAGGTTTAGAGACTTGTTCTCACATCTATAGCATTGCCTTTTACTGTTTTAATCTAGTGTTCATGCAGGGATTGTGGATTTTTCTCCCATTCTGTGGAATGTCCTTCTGGAATCACAGAGCTGTCTTTATAAATAATTGCATGAGAAGAGACATCCCCAACAGTAACAACTACTGAGTTGATAAGAGGTTAACAGTAAATATGGATTGTATATATCCATCAATACTCATGATAGAACTTGCACTGAATTAATCTTCCAAATTTGTTTTCATTCTGTTCTTTAAAATGCAGAATAAATAGAGAAAATTATGTAATTATTTACAGGGGAATTCTTTTCCATAAATAAGATAATTTTTATTGAGATACTTAAGATGTCAATTAACCTTGATTTTCCCTCCTTTACTATTATTTAAACTAAACACAAAAAACCTCTCATGCATATATAGAACTGTAAAATACTTAATGATGTAAATTGCTTATGGAGTAATTAGTTCAATCATTTTCTGTCAGTACTGATTACATAACTAAATTTGCTACATTTGGCAAATATCACATTTAGAACAAATTTTATTTCATGAAAATTAGATCAATATTCAATGACCTGTTTTGTTAACACTTGTAAATTAATTTGTATTTTGTAAATAGTTATTTTTATTTTAATTTCTCCATATAATCTACATAAATTTTAATTTCTGTTATCAATTCAAGATGCATTTTCAGTCATTCACTTCAAATGTATGTAATGTGTTATATAATTAATCATCAAAGTAGATAAGAGTTTGCATTTCTATTTCTTTTGAAGAAGACATTTAGAAATTTAACATCATGGTATCTTTTCTAACATGAGAATTGTTTCTTTTCAGCTGCTTTCACACCAGATTCAATTAAGAGCATTCAGCCTTCTGGCAGAGGGAGGTGCAATATGCACAGTACTGCCTCCAGTTGTTTCCTTTGGGAAAAGAAATGCCTTGCAATTTAACATTACTTAAATTAATATTCTCTCTACCACCATAACTACTACCACCACTTCTCATGTATCTAGTCAGTGAAAATGTGAAATGTCATTATCATCTATCTAGGTAAAAAAACATAGAAACAGCTAGGTAGAAAATTTCCTCTGCAAGTAGGAACAATAGGACAATCTTAGTTACTGCATTCTGCTTATACTGTGTGGATCCCTGTGTACGTTCATCTTCTGTGTTCTATAATTTAATGGTAATTCTTGCATTGTAATTATTTTTTACAAAATTATACTTACTTCAATTAAAATATAAACAATTAATAAAAAAATTAGATTTCACATGATTATTGTCATTTATCATTATGTAAGTACAATTTGATTAATCACTGTCACAGGTGTTCAAACAGCAGGCCAGTCACCTATTCCCATTTTCATTGGAAAAGAAACCCTTTTCCTTCCTTCTTCAGTAACCTGTCAGTCAAGCCTATAACCAAGCTCATAATGAGCATAGCATTCCCCAGTTCTTGAAACCAGGGATGACTAACCTACTCTTCCAGGACCAAAATTGTATTTAGAATCCTGAGAGAAGTGTTTATTCGCACAACTGGGACACCACGCAGTCAGTTGAATGATGATACTGAGAACTGATGCCCCATATTTCTTGGCTGAAGAAAAAAGGTCTGTGGTAGAACTGACAACTTTAACTGAGCACACTGCAGCAAATCGTGGGTGTTCAGTAGCCCTCAAATATCCTACTGGTCATATAAAAAAGACAAAGTAAGGAATTAATAAATTAGTTTTCTGTTGTGCCTAGCATTCATCATCTGCCATATATACCAGAAAGAGTGTGATTTTTTTTTTTTAGAACAGAAAAATCTGTTTGTAAAAAAAAAAAAAAAAGGCAGTGTGTCCATTAAGTGCCTTCATTCCCCTATACTTCAGAAAGTGAATAATAGTAGGCAAAACCTGAAACAATATGGAAAGGAAAACAATGATTCACTGGAGTCAAAGCAATCCAAGAAATGCCTTTTCTATGGTTTAAATCATAAACTGAATGTGTTATATTTAGTGTGATTCTATAATTAATGAGACTTGTTTTTTTCTGAGAAAATACTATCTTTCTGATTTTTATATTAAGCAATTGATGTATGTTTGTATAGGCCAATCAGCTGTCTGATTAACAATGCTTACAGAAAAGAATCAATTTATAAATTCCTTACCTTTAAGTGAGTACAAAGTATTGTTTCTATTGAACTACTGTTTGCCTACACCATGCCTAAGAATTTTAAAGGCTCAAAAATCATGATGTTCCAGTTCTGATTTTCAAGAATATGGAATATACTTGTGCAACAACAGAAACTGCAGATTGGCCCCAGGACCCTGCCTTCTAGTGACCATGATATTTTTGTTAGCTATGTTAGATATGCCACCTTTTAAAAAATGGCTGTTTTCCTCCCCTTTATAGCAGTAGTAGTGAAATCAGTATTTGAATCACACACTCTGAATATTTAGTTTTAGAGAATTAGCTAACACCGCTACTTAATTTTTTTAGAAGTCAATAAAGAATCTCATGCAAAGAGGAAAGTTTTATTTTTTCATCTTCTTCATGTAGGAATGATATTACCCTGTACTGGAAATAAAAAGAACTATTCTGTTATAAATTAATATTACATTATCATGAGTTGAAATTATGTAAATTTATCAATAAAATAATTGACTCATATTTTATAATACTGTGATGAAATTTTTATCTAAAATAGCCATTACAGTGTGAGTCATTTCATAAAACGGATACTTTCATGATAGAGAAAAATAGACAGAGCTGTTCAAAATATCTGTTTATACTACAGGTAACATACTTCCCACTGAATGTGTCTATGTGTAAGCTTTGCACAAATTTGTTTAAAATTTCCTAACAGTAACATCTCTTTTAATTGTTTATGAAGAGTACCCATACAAATAAACTAATACCTCTTTGATGAATCAGAAACAGATTTTTTTTAATAGACTCCTCATTTTAAAAAAATGCATATTTAAATCATATAGAAATCTAGAGATCCTTGTCCAGGGTATTGTCTGTAACTCCAAAATATTTCAGAAATCATTGCTCTTTCATTGTTGAAATTTGAATGCCTTTTAAAAATCTAGATTAGATGCAAATAGATTTCTGCTATGATAGTGAGAAAATTTCCCTAGAATAATTGAAATATAAAATAATAATACCTTATCATTAGAAATTATGTATTTGTTTTTTCAGAAATTATACTTTTTTTTCCTAGATAAAACAAATAAAACTGCCAATTTTTCAATTTTTTTCATATAAGGATATTTCTTTTGAACCTTACAAACAAGTACATTTTAGTTGAACTTTTGATCTATATATTCCTATACAACTTGGTTTTAACATCTTTGATCTCACGGTTAGTGATCTAATCTGCTGTATAACTCAGTTTTTATTGATCTGTTCTCATGCTCAGCAAATCAAGTCTCACTTTTATGGGAGAGATTGAAAAAGATAGTAAAACTGCCCCTGAGACAGCAGTTTAAATCTGTGCAATAACAGTGGAAGCAAGAGATAAGACTTTTATTACACTGCCAAACTTCACATGAACTCAAAGTGCCATTAAATAGGTATGTGTCATTTGCCACATATATTTATTTTACTAGATAAGTTGGTAACCACCCATTTAGATGCAGGGCAGTACCATATTTTCTTTGTCATATCTTTGCCACAGAATCTATTCCTAATTCTCAAAATACACTAAAAATATCTTTCTTGTTGTACTTTACAAACACTTCATATTTTCTGTTCTCATGCAATTTTCAAGAAGAATTCTTGAATCTTTTTTACTGGACTAAATTCCAAAAGAAATTTTCAGCAGTTACACAAGTGGGACAGTTTTTAATATGTTAGTCTTTCATGATAAGATTAATTCTCATAAAGCCAGAGCTTTTCAGTCAAACTTCATAATACGAGTTCTGTGATGACTAGTGATATTACATCAGTAATTACAGAGGAAAACAAAAGCAGTAAAAGTATCTTATCTTGGCTTGATGTTACTGATCACAGTTTTACTTTAGAGTGTTTCCTGGTGTGGTATTTTTCCCATTGTCACCTGAGAAGAAAGATGGATGAGCACAATGAATATATGAAGTATATGCAACGGGTGACACTTTTCACCCATTAAAAGGTGTAGGGACACCATTCAAGCTTTGATTCCTCTCTTTTCTCACTGCCAAAATCAGACAGCAATTTCAACTTTCCTTAGGTTGTCATTTGGAAACAAGAATTGCCCACAATAAATACCATTCACACTGATGTACAGTCTCAAAATAATACCCAGTTTTAAAACTTCTAATTCTGTCTGAAATACTGGCATTTCTTGTCTTTAGTAAATGCATTTAGTATTCACAAGCATAATGCCATCTATCTTTCTATTTTAGTTATGTAGTACTGGGATGAAGATTGGTGTCATAAATGCAAGCAAAATGAGAATGTCTGGATACGGGGACAATGGTGGGGGTTGGGAAGGACAATTTAGGGTAAACAAGAAAGAAAGAATGAGAAAAAATAACTATAAAAGCCAGACAAGACTTCAAGATGGTGGTTCAAACTTATAGGGGTGAAAGAAATCCAAGATTTCTAGTTCTACATTTAGGTGCTGTCAGTAAAGAACTCTGGAACTCACTGAGAAAATTTGAACCTTCAACCACCTATAGTGTTTGTGCCATGTAACGGTTGTTACTTACTCCATTAATCTGATAGATTTAAGTCTGCTTATAATGTGAATTAGGTATGGTTTGGGGTGTCAGGGGGAAGGGATTGGAAGGGTTTTAAATTTCTTTCCTCCTTCCCATTAACAACAAATGATAATATGAACATACCTCAGTCCTGCAACACAGTAACATCTGGACAGAACAGTCAAAGGAAATCTATAACTGGCCCCAAGGATCTGAGTTTTCCTGTTTTACATATGAAAAACAGAGCTCTCAGTGTAGGGCTGTGCAATCCACCATTTTAGGGGTTTGGCTTACTTTTTAATAGTGTGTGAAATTACACACAGAAAATATTAAAAGTAAATTAAATTAGTAAAACTCAGTGCTCATTATTATTACCATTAGTAAACAGCCCTGGAGAGAGAGACCTGGGGGTCCTGGCAGACAGGGGGATGACCATGAGACAAAAATGTGCCCTTGCAGCCAAGAAGGCCAATGGCATCCTGGGATGCATTTGGAGAAATGTGGCCAGCAGGTCAAGAGAGGTCCTCCTCTCCCTCTACTCTGCACTGGTGAGACCCCACCTGGAATACTGTGTCCAGTTTTGAGCACCCCAATTCAGAAAAGACAGAGATTTACTGGAGAGAGTCCAGCGCAGGGCAACCAAGATGATGAAGTGAATGGAGCGTCTCCCTTCTGAGGAGAGGCTGTTAGAGCTGGGGGTCTTTAGCCTGGAGGAGACTGAGGGGGGACCTCATTAATGTCTATCAATATGTTAAGGGTGAGTGTAGAGAGGATGG